>CAOLHI010006365.1:0-36393 GCA_948474755.1 Ctenosaura bakeri
TTCGATGCTAGACAAAAGGATCTGATGAGGTCAGTGTTAACATGATGAGATTTGCATTGAAAGACAAAAGAGTGGCCGGTGAGCTGATGGCCCACTGAAAAGTATGGTTTGGCGGAAAAACACGCCGCTATTGTGGAGTGTGGGTATGGGAGTCCCCTGAAGCTAGGTGAGGCTTAAGAGTTGCTGGCTTGAATGGGGAATGGAATGTGAACTACTAATCAGCCGCAGCCAGTATGTGCCTGTTTCGGAAAACAACCCAAACACGTGCAGCGAGGCCGCCGAGCAGAGTCTAGCCAGGGCCGAATTAAATGATATCAAAGCAATATCTAGGAGCCCCCATTTGGGATATCATAGCCGGCATAACACTGCTGCCAAGTGGAGCACCGCAGGATGAAGTGACCAGACCATCCTGCTAGCTACTGACACTGAGGAAAGCATAAGCAGGGACCCCTGCAAATAACTGTTGCAACTCTTCATTGCAGCCCCACTCATTGGTGGGAGGGGGCAGTCACATCATCCTGAGGCACCCCATTCAGAAGCAGCATAGACCTCCATTGTTCCAGATGACCAACTGGCTTTTAAAGTCAGTTTCAAGATTCAGATTCAAAGCATAGCTTTGACACTGTGGCTACAACACAGGATCTCAGCCTATGTATTTAATGCAGCATGACAAAATGTAAGGTGATCAGATACAAAGGGAGTGGATTGTCCTGTAAATAGAAGAGGAATTAAAACAGGTGAGTTTTTTTTTTTTTTCAGTCCGTGTGTGCCAAAATTCACTTGGAAGTGACCTATCATGTTTTGAATCTTGTTGAAATTTATTACAAGTCTGCAGAACACTTTATTGTTGTATTGTTCTTTCTATGCAAAAAAGGCACTACTGTTCTGTGTAGACATCATGTTACTCATTTAGAAATGAAGAAATAGTGCTACTGCATCTGACACTGCTTATGCCTCAGTTGGAGTATTATGAAGAGTTCTGAGAGCCACACTTGTGTTACACACTGTTTGACAACAATTCAGTCATACAGCTGAAATGGTAAAGTCTTATGAACACAGAATATAAGAGAAATGGGTAAATGAATTATAATTTCTTTCACAAAATATGGAAAATCTAAAGGGCAGTATGAGACTAGTTTTCAAATCTTTACAGTTGAAAAGAAGATGGAGAACAAATATCTACAAATGCTATTTCAGAGAAAAGTCCAATGTTTTCAAGTCGCAGAAGACAGAGAGTTCAGAAAATGCAATCTGGAGCAAAATATTACAATTTCTGCTGTTGCTCAAAAGACATGTATGTGAAAATGCATCAGCACAAATGTAGACTTTCAGAGGAACTTTCAAGTAAGTCCATTCAAAGTTAAAAGAACTTCAATGTCTGCTGAAGCTCTAAACAGTCTCAAATTAAAGATGGTGTTTGGAAACCTGTGACATATATTAAATTATGGGGAACTGACAACAGAAGGTGTAGATTTTAAGAAACAGGAAACTGCTACCCAAGCAAAGGTCAACTAACCAGAACATTATGCTACCAGGAAGTTGCTTTTAATTGATCAAGTCTGATTAAGTTCAGTAGAACAGTAATATTTTATAGAATCATTTTTTTAAAAAAAAAATCACTTTTTTGGTAATGAGGCATAACAAAGTTACATATTAAAAATACAATCATTTGTGGTTTTTTAACATTACTTTTGAATTATTCCTGCAGGAGTTTATATTAGTTTATATAGCTTCAAAGATTGTACATAATGAGTGGACACATGTAGCATGCAATACTTTCTGTTTTTAACATTATTTTCAATGACATTTTGAGTGGAATTTTTCAAGTATTTTGCCATTTTCTGATCAATCCTAAGTTTTTTAAAAGAGGAGAAAACAAGTATAAAAAATGAGTTACTATTTTTTTTATAACATTAACAGTAATGAATCACTTTTGGGGCCATGTATTGAGTTACAGGATTAATTACTTCCAAATAGTAACCAAAAAAGTAGCTTAAAGAATGTTTCCTTTTATTGCTGAGTTCAAGGCACACCTGTCTAAGCTACAAAACGTTTAACTTCTCAAATACCAAATTTTTGTACATTCATTCATAAAAACGGGAACATTTGATTCTACAAGTTGCGTTTTCCTAAAATACTGTAAATGTGAAGGCAATTCCACCTTTTTCAGAGAGGAGGGGAGAAAAGAAGGACAAATGCTGACTGGGCTGGCACATTGCTGTTCAATCTACTCCCACTTGAAACTGGCAGAAAAAAACAGGGGGAAAAAAGTCTTCCCTTCCCCTACAGTGCCTCTAAGGGAAGTGTGCATTTTCTTATTTCTCCCTTCTTTCCCAATCTGAAGACCCCTGATGAGCAATTTTAAATATATATTTCAAGTACTTTAGAGTTTTAAATCTTGACTTAAGTCTTGGGGGTCTGCAGCAGTAAAAGATATTTAATGGGAGCTCCTGGTAAAGGAAAGGTGAAGAACCACTGCTTTACAGAAACATACCACATACCAAAGAGGTTCAGGCTTTACACAAAATCTTAATACATTCAGCCCTCCACATTTGCGGGTTTCACTTTTTGCGGATTTGATTATTTATGGATTATTTGCTGTCACCTCTGCTGCCTCCCCATGCCATTTTTAATAGGGACTGCAAGCCCTGTGAGACTGATAAACTGCGAACAAAGCTTATAAGTCTGTATTAAAAATGATGTGGGGCAGCAGTGGAGGTGGCAGTAAGACCCACCAGCTGCCCATTTTTGATGCATCAGGAACCCTGATGCATCAAAGGAATCCATGGTGGGTTCAATATGGTGATTATACTTTTTTTGTGTTAAATATGATTTGGGAGGGCCTAGAGTTATTCACGTTTTTTCCACTTTCACAGAGGTCCTGTGCCCCTAACCCTAGTGAATGTGGAGGGATGACTGTATTGGGACCTCTATTGATTCTCCAACAAAGTTATTGCCACTTTAACAAGTGTAGATTAGTGAAGAAAATCTAAATGGAAATTAGTCAAGTAACAGCAAGCAACACGCTTCATTTGCAGTATATTTCCCTCCAGCATCTTCAAGAGAAAGCTGTCCTTTGCTAACAAATTCTGAACATCTTGCTAGAACCTTCAGCAAGACTTCTGTTATAGCTTTTCACCAGCCACCAAATCTGAGGAGATTGCTGATAAAAGGTGTCCTGAAACATCACTCAGCACTCCAGAACCACACCCTTATGACTCAAAGTATTGCATCAGCTATAGGTACCTTAAACAGACTGGCAGGACCTACTAAACAGCACATCACACTCCAGTCCTGAAATCTGATTTATGTGATGCAGACAAACAAGGTGTCATCTGGAGTATGTGGGGAAAACAACATCCACTGGCACCTGGATTTTCTTCCCTTTTCTGATGACAGTAAACTTCTGGTCCTTTTCAGTACTATTCTGCAACTTTTTAAATTGTTTTTCTTTGGTTTGTCCAGTCAGTGAAAACAGTTACCAACACTACACAAGCTACTGGCAAAAATATTGCAGTTTCTTCAATTCAGGCAGCCACCCTTTCATGGTCTTCTACAAAATCATCTATGTGACATGCTTGAACACTTCCTCCTAGGGGAAGATAGAACAGAAGTCCTGTGGGTATGGTACTAGGCTGCAGTTTCTAGGTTGCATGATGTCATATCTTGGAATGCTTCCTATTATAACTCCAGGACTGTTAGAGTTTTTTTAGAAGTTAAAAGTTCTCAAGTACAGATTTCCGTATCTCTAACTCTAAGGGGAAATCAGACATCCCTTTTGTAGGAAAGGTATGCAGCTGTTTACAGATTTCAGAGATGTTACCATATCTTTATATAAAACTAGCGTACATACCCGCTGTTGCCCAAGATTTTATCTTCTCATAGGTAACACTTGTTAGAAAGATTTGAGATCTTGTGTCTCTAATTCCCCAAACTGTCTTGTCCAGTACCTGTAACTTTTCCCCATATTCCCCAATCCAATCTGTATTCAGAGTTATTAACATACAGAGGTTGGATTCCTGAGGGAATACACTGCCCCCCTTCTCACTGCTAGGCCTCATCTCCATAGGCCACTCTGGCTGAGAGTTCTAAAGGCCCCTTCCTAAACTGCAAACCCCAGGATTCCATAGAATCTTCCTAGGCAGCCAATCATATGAGGTCTTCGCCTGACACAGCCAAGCAAATGTACAAACTTTGACTTTTATATAGTAGCTTGTAATTTAATATTCATTTTTTTATTGCTTTGTTTTTTCAAAATCCTGCAACTCTGTGATAGTGATTTTGAACTCCTATGCCACTAGTGGAACTGGGAATCACTGTACTTTCCTGTAATATACAAAAACTTTTAAGAACACTAAACATTGTGGCTTAACCTCACACTTCCTTCCATATACCTAATCAGACATTTACAATATTTTTGAAGGAAATACTTTTTAAAAAGGTGCCAGAGTAAATTAAACGAGGAATTTTACTGGCACAGGGCCATTGCTTCTTTGATTAATAAAGTAAGCATTTTTTTTACTGACTGGAATAGATCTTGTAGCACACTCTAGCATTCACAGTACTTTCCAGTAAGGACCCTACTTCATGCATCTGAGGCAAATTCAGCTCCATGAAAGTCTATGCCACAATACATGTTTTAATCTCTAAAGCTCCTCAGGACCAGTGATATCCTAATGGAAGAGGGTGGGAATAGGGTGCTCCACCCTGGGTGCACAAAATAAGGGGATGCAATGTTGGCTCCTCACTCCCACGCTCCCTCACTGAGGTTCCAGAAAAGGGAAGCAGAGATTGGCTGCCAGGAACATTAGTTGGGCAGAAGACACAAATAGGTTGATATCAACAAAAGCTCATGCTAAAGTATAAATTGGTTTTAAAAAGGCTAGAGATTCTTTCCCCCTTCCTCTCTCTTTTCCTTTGCATTTGTCCTCAAATGTGACTTATAATTTTCTTTTTTCAGTGTTTTTTCTTCTCCGTAGAATGGTGAATCCAGCAGAGATTTTCCACAGTTGGGGAGTAGCTCATACTGTAAGGCTCTTATATGACAAGATTTGCCAGATTAAATCCAGATTCTAGGTATTGTGCAGTGCACCCTCTGCTGACATGATCTCAGCATATACTATGTGAGGCCACATGAAGCCTCATCTCCAGTTACGGTCAAGGGATGTACTGGGTGTGAGCCGACACAGGTATGTGTATGTTGCATCCGTTGATAATAATGGGACTGAGCATTTGTGTTTTTTTGTTTTATGTGAGTGTTTCTGGAATGGAACCCCCACATATATAGAGAGTGCACTGTATCTGGTACCTGTTAGGATCATTAGCTGGCCTAGATTCTAAGATTTCATTTTTAAAAAAGCAAGTCTCTAGCCCAGCTGAAAACAGAGATAGACTGCAGAAAATAAAAGCCTGTTTAGTCTTGGGGTTAAAGAGCTTGCTTTTGATGGAAAATAATAGATTTTTTTTTTAAAAAAACTGAACTATAAGCATACCAGCATACAGCACGACATGGCAATCATTACAGGATTTCCAGAAAAATATATACTCTACTGTATTTTTCCCAGGCTTCTTGAGAGCTCAGCTGAATGCTCCCAGATGGAAAGGAGATCAGAGAAAGTCAGCTAGGGGACAGATAGATGCATACTGAAGAAGGGTAGATGTTTATTGTGGGCTTAGGTTTCTGGTAAGTAATTTCAAATATAAATGAGTTCTTTGGGAAGGGCTAATTCCACATTTCCTTGTTTTGCTGTACAGTACAGTCTTTTGAATTCTTTACTCACACACACGAACCCCTGAGTTAAATGGGTGTTTAAAGTGAATATATGTTATATATTTATATTTATCAAGTGGTTAATAGGGAAACAGATATGCCACACTGGATTGTTACTTACTTGGAACTTGTGTGTGTATGTATTCTTACATACAGGAAAGTAGACTTAGTTGTGTTAGTCTTTGGAGGAAAAATTACAAAAGTGACTTGTGGTAGCTTAAAATGTTACAGAATTTAGTTGCACTAGTGTATATACCCAGCGTTGCCCAGGATTTTATTTTCTCACAGGTAATACTTGTTAGAAATATTTGAGATCCTGTATCTCTAATTCCCCAAACTGTTCTGCCCAGTACCTGTAACTTTTCCCCATATTCCCCAATACAGATTATACTGCCTTCCTTCTTGCTGCTAGGCCTTGTCTCCATAGCAACCGGCCTATTCAAGACAGTCACAGTTGACTGAACCCAAGAGCTCTCTGGCTGAGAATTCTAAAGCCCCTCCCTAAACTGTAAACCCCAGGATTCTGCAGAATGCTCTTAGGCAGCCAATCATATGAGATCTTCATCTGACTCAGATAAACAAAACTTTGACTTTTATATATTAGATTATCTTTCATTGATGGCACTACTCCCAGCTGTCCTGCTACTGCTTAGTGTGGGAGTAGAGGTGCCATGCCTAGCAGCTTTACCAGCCGCACAACACTATGTAGAAGATATGCCACATGCTACAAAATTTCCATAGAATCTACCTTTTTCAACCCATTCCAGGCAAAACATCAATAGCCAGAGGTGCCAATTTTTCAGGAAGCCAAGGACACCAAATTCAGCAGATGCACAAGATCAAATGGGGATGATGTCATAAATCACAAAAATTGCTCAGGAATCATTTTCTATTATTCATTCTAGCCAAAACATCTGTCTTCTGGAAAATAGCTGACAACACCAACATTTCAGATAGCTACCTTACCAAAATTCACCATAATGAGAGTGCTGCAAGAAGCCAGGAAAAAAAATTCGTATGAATCAGGGTCAGAATTTTGTATTCTAGAACAGTGGTTTGGACCTGGGGTCCATGGATCCTTGGGGTGCCACAGTATCCTTACAGGGGGTCTGCAAAATCTTGAAGAAATGTTATGAGCGTTTATAGTCTAAATAGAATGAATGAAAGGAAGTCAGTCATTCAGTCATACATTTATCTCAAAGAACAGGAGTCTTCTGCTGGTGACAGACATAATTTATACAAAGTTTTATTACAATATCTCAAACTGTTCAAAAGTTATGAAACTGTTTGATAGCCAAAAAAAAAAAAGGTACTCAGCAGTTGCTACTCCTGCACATGGTAAGAACATGCAAGTAAATGACGCCAAATGGCTGAGAGAAAACATGCTGAGTGGCTAAGAGAAAGAACATAACATTTTTTTACTGCCACACATACAACCAGAAGTCACCTTGAGTTAAGTCTTGGTGGTCTGTGACAACAAAAGATATATAAAGAGGGTCCGTAGTAAAGAAAAGGTTAAGAACCTGTTACTGCAGTTGCTAGCCTGGATTTGTGGGATGTTAGATATCACTTTGATATCAATAATTTGGCTTTCTTCTACCATCCCTCTCCACATGTCTACGAGCTCCCCCGGACAAGCTCGCAGACAGGCATGGCCATTAATCTCTGTAATATTCCAACACAATACAGGCTGGCCAGAAATAGCCGTCCCGCCGCTTCAGGAGACCTCAAAGGCATGTACTCTATTATGTATGCATGCTACTTACAAAGAACTCCCCACCCCGAGCAGGCAGCTTGATTAGGAGAATCCTCATCTGTCAAGCACTCTGCGTTTGCATACTGTCTACTCCTTTGTCAATTCGGATTTAACTCAATCATGCTAAATTCTGACCGTTCAGAGGCTTTGTCTCCAGCCCGAAACTCATTGTTTTCCCCAAATACGGACTAGCCTGTGGCTACATTTCCCCCTATATAAACCCCTGACTTTGTGAGCTTCCTCGGATCGCTCCCGACTTCCATCCAGCCTTGCTACCGCTTTGCTTGGCAAGTCTTCCCCTCAGTCCCACGTACTGAGACTCCATACCTCCGAACTCAATCTTCAGACTACCTGGGCTTCAGGACAGGTATAGTATCACCCAAACCAACTCCTCCTCTAAAAATCCCTCTATCCCACTCCAATCTTTATTTCTTTAGTTCTCTGTGTGAGTGGGTTGCATACACTGTTTGATTGTATTTTAATAAAGATCACATTTATTATTTCAATCCTGTTTGCTCCTTGACTCGGCCTGACCCCGTAGACATTGGGTGAAAGATCTCGGTCCGTTGCCCTGCCTCTCACATTGCTAACGTGTGCTCTTGGATAATTTCCCCATCTTTTAATAATTGAGAAAGCATTTAGGTGTCCCTCCCGGGACCCCCAGAAAACAGGGTAACAAACCACAGTTTGAGAACATGGCCCTAAATGCCGACTTTCCAGGAAACCATCCTGTGGAATTTTTGTGTCTTTTTGCATCATGCCCATCTAAAGTGTGTGTGTGTGGTGAATTGGTAGGTGTGATTTGTTATATCTCTCCCATCAATTACTGTGCCAAAATGCAACCTGAAGTACATCACTGTAGAATTTAAACACCACATAGAAATAGATTTGCACATTGTAAAGCCTAATTGAGCAGGAGCCAGAAAAACTTGGGACGGAAGCCAGGGACATTGGCAGGAAAAAGTGCAAAAAAGGCACTATCTGCAGCCCAAAAGAACTAGAAGCCTCAATGGATGACAGATGAAAACTCTTAAAACAGTTAAGGACAGACAAAAAGCAAAAGAAAAAAGTGAGAGAAAGGGTCAGAATTTTGCACACAACTGTTTGGCAACTTGTGCAAAGCAGAAAAGATTACTACTAGTAGAACAAGAGACCTTTTCTGAAATATCTGAGAAATCAAAGGAAAATTGCTGGGGGTACTATATGACCAGCAGCAGAACACACTACATGATCAAGAAGAAATAAAAGGGTGATGGAAACAATAAACTAGAAGAACTATATACAGGAGATGGAGGAGTAAAACATTCATTCAAAGTACCATTTGAAGATGAACCCACAATTTCAGAAAGTGAAGTGTAAATGGTACTCAAAGCACTTGGGAAAAAATAAACCACCAGGAATACATAATATACCAATAGAACTGTTTTAAGCTACAGAGACAAAATTTACTCAAATTCTAACTAATATCTGCCAACAAATATAGAAAACAAAACAATGGCCTATAGATTGGAAATGTTCAAGATACATCCTAATCCCCAGGAAAACAGGACACCAAGAATTGCAATTAATATTGGACTGTTGGATTAATCTCCCATACAAGCAAAGGGATTTTCAGAATTTTACAATAAAGACTTTCATTGTATATGGAGCAAGAAATAATAATGAAACAACAATGGCCAAGCTAGGTTCAGAACAGGAAGAGGTACTAGGGATCATATTGCAAACATACATTAGATAAGGTGTTTTCTCCTTTTTTCCCCAAAGAATATTAATTTAAATATATTAATCCATTTTTTCTTTTTTGTACTGTGACATTATTTATTTATTTTATTAAATTTTACTGACATGATTATATAGTCAAAGTTCAATAAAACAGTGTTTCTTCTCTGGCCATTGTTGTTTCATTTCATGATTATTATTGAAAATAATTTGGGAGTGTTTTTTTTAAAAAATTATCCACATTGGCTGTCAAATATGCTAGGTATGCCACTGCTCAGTTTTTTAATAATCTACACTAACGGTACTCATTTTGCTTATCTGAACAGGAAATTCAAACAGTAGAGGGCACTTTATTATCAAAGATCTGGAATCCTAAAGAGAAACAGAAAGTTCCAATTAGACACAAAGTGAAAATAGTAAAGGAACTATAATTATAAATTGGTACCACATGTGTAGTGACGTAGACTGAACCAGTAATTATAAGCTGTCTTGCAAGAATAGCTAGGTAAGCTTCCCATGTTTGTAAGCAGAGAAGACAGGTAGAATGTGAAAGAACTGCCTCCACCTGGAATTATACAACAGGGCCTTTTCAAAGTTACGTTTGTCTAATTATTACAGGAATGCTATTGTAGTTGCTATATCAGGTGGTAGGTTAGATTAATCCTGAAATGATGTGACACGCAGCCTCAGGTCCTTTGGGTCAATATCCACCTTGTTAGATGATTTTGACAATTAAGACTCCCTAATCCAGAATACTAGGTACAATTCAGAGATCCACATTTTTAAAAAGATAGCAGAAATGGCTTTATGAATGAATGGATAGGTTACCAAAAACCCAACCTGCTTTTATGCCTTGAACAGATGTGGTGCAGCTTTTTTTCCTTCCCAAAATAATAACTTTCCCCTGCCATTTTCTTCTACAAGAGTGCTGCTCAAACTATTGGTCCCTCATCTGCTGCTGGTCTGTGAGCAATTGATTGCCAGTCTATGGAAAGAAACAAACAGCTATAGCCAACGGGCATATACTGCTCCCCTTGCACTTTTAGAAAGCAAAATGCTGGTACCCCATTTCACGTAGTCTGAACAGTACTGTTCAACAAAACTCTTAAAGGCACTGGGACCTCATCCCACTTTGGATCTATTTTGAGGCTGACTGGTTTACAGAAGAGGAAGATATAAGATTCACAAAGTTTCAACAGCTCCTCTGTCAAAGGGACAATTCAGGGTGTTGCTGTTACCCTGTATGTTGAGGGTCCCGGGAGGGGTACCCAAATAACAAAATAAAAACACAAGTTGGGGGAATTTAGCTTGAGCACTCTCTCGGCTAAACGAGAGGCAAGGTAACTTTAGCAAGGATCTCTAACCCTATGTCTACAGCTTCAGGTCAGAGAGCAGGCAAGCAAGTTTAAAAGTAACCAAAAATGACAGTTTTACTGAAAAATAAACAGCAGATAAAACAACACACACACTAGCTAACTTGGAAACAGAAATGGGGCTTTTAGGGAAAGGCAATACGACACCTGGCCTTGTAGTCCTGGAGAAAAAGATGGGGTTCTGGGGAAGAAAGCTCAGCATGGCTGGCTGAGGGGAGCTCATTAGACAGACCGACAGCAAGGCTAGATGGAAGTCCAGGGTGATTCAAAGTACTCCGAGGAAGTCCCAAAAGTGGGGACCTTTTATAGGGTGGAGTTTACCTACAGGCTTTGTTATGCCCAGTGAGAACAAAAGGAGTTTGGAGCTGGACAAAGGATTTGGAAAAGGTCAAGTTTAGCATGATTGGTTTAGCTCTTGGTGACAATAGCGTGGCCGGTACGTTGATGGCCCGACATAAAGGAATGGCTTGGCTCTTGGCTGCAAGGCTTTGTGTAACTCCGAGCCAAGCCGAGCTGGTTTGCAGGGAGGTTTTTCCCTAAAGCAACAGAGAGGCTTAAGTTGCCTGCCTGAATGAGGTTTTGGAATGTATAGTCATTAACGGCCGCACCCGTACGTGCTTGTCCAGGAGGCCTCTGCAAACACATGGAGTGAGATGGCAAAGAGAGGTCCAGCAAGGCCAAATTATTTGATACCAAAAGGATATCTAGTGCTCTCACCAGACATATCATAACAGTGATAGCATTGCTATAAATTAAAACTTCATTAACATTTGCTGTAACAATTTATAGGTTCCCAGCACCCTGTATCCAGATATGCTTACTCAAAGGCAAGTCCTGTTGAGTTCAACAGGAATTAATTCCTAGAAAATAGGCTTCCCATGGCAGCCTTCATTCTTACTGTTTTGTACAAACTGAAAGGCACCTCTTCAAGTTACCTTGCACTCACTTCCCAGTTCCAATTTTATTCTATCATTTCTTTCCTCAAATTGTTCCCTCAAGTAATTTCTCAAAAAAAAAAAAAAAGATCAAGTTACTTCATGTAATTTATGTACATAAATATGTAATGTTTGTCTGTGTCAGGCAGGCAAAGAATGTATATGTATTTACTATGGAATCTCTTCTTGTTATCTCAAAGGTCATTCAGAAGGTATGCAGCTGTAGATGCCTCTTATTATTTGTGTTCTCATGTTTTTAAATAATCTTCTGAAGAAAAGGCTCAAATCTTTACTTTTCTCCATTTTGACATACAAGGTACTGCAAGATGGTGGAGAATCTACCTTGTTACATTTGTAACAGCAACAACAACAATAATAATAATAACAATGCACAAGCTTGGAAACAGGGGTAGCTCCAGGGTAGGCACTACAGAAGATGATCAGTCCTAAGTCCCCCCTCTCTGTCTAATACTCTTAAGAAAACTAGACATTTCTTTTTGGTTGATAGTAATAAATGTGTACTTATGGGCCATTTAACAGCAGAATAGTATGTGAGAATGCACAGGGGATGCTTTTTATAACATGAAGATAAGTACTGTCACCTGCTGATGCCTGAAAATCACATTGCTATTTGAGAGACAGAAGCAGAGACTAACTGAAAAAAAGGAAGAAAGTAATCATTATTTAAACTGAAGAAACCTGCATCTGTGATAACTTGTAAGCACACAAAACTGCTATCATTTTTCCCGGTAGGAATCCCATACCTTTAACAACTGCTTGTCAGAAAGGGATTTCAGTTTTGTTCTGTTATCTCCACACTAGGGGAAAAAACACCTCTTCACCCACTGAATGTCTGCCTGTCAGGAGCTAAGTAATCAAAAGTTGACAGCCTATAAAGTGTGTGCTACTTTTACAACCATAAATAGCAAGGGCTTCCACCCTCCTTTCATTGGCTTTCAGAGACCAAACTCTTACATTTTAAAGGACTGGATTAATAAATGACTTTTTTTTAGCTACCTTCCTCTTTCCACATCTGGGGAAACACTGAATCTTGAAACAGGGCCTATCCAACATTAAACTGGAGGCTTCATGATAACAGGGGGGGCAATCCTGGCTCGAAGGCAAAAGGCTCCTTATAAAATGCAGGTTGCAGCCTTTTCCAGTCACTGAAGTTGGCTGAGTGGAAACATGGCAAGATCATAGTCACTTATGTCTGGCCTCTGGCTGTAAGTCTCTTTTCCCAAATATAAGAAGCTCATACCTTTTGACGCCATGTTATCTGATGACTTTTTCTTTTCATGCTTCCAAATTAAGGACAAGTTCCATTGATTTGATAGGGGTTCTGCTCTTTCATCTGTTCTTCTTGCCTGCGGAGGCTCACTTGGAACTACCTGCATGTGTGGACTGCTTGTAAAAGTGAGCTGAGGGGGGAAAGTGTCAGCTGGCTGAGAGACTTCATGACCAACGTAGTTGGTCCCAAATGAGCCCCCATCTGTGATCCCTACAGTACAGTGTTTGGGTCCTGCTTTTCAGCCAATTCAGTTTTCTGACAGTGCTCCAGTTTCTAAGCCATCAGATAAATGGGGGAAGTGTGTAAACCACAGTTGACCCAATGCCATCCTTAATCTTAAATATAAAAGTCAAAGTTTGTTTGTCTGTGTTAGGCAGGCAAAGACCTCATATGATTGGCTGCCTAAGAAGATTCTATGGAACCCTGGGGTTTGCAGTTTAGGGAGGGGCTTTTAGACTTCTCAGCCAGAGGGCTCTTGGGCCTCAGGCTGGTTGCTATGGAGGCGAAGCCTAGCAGCAAGGAGGAGGACAGCATATTCTCTCAGGAATCCAACCTCTGTATTTTAATAACTCTGAATACAGATTGGATTGGGGAATATGGGGGAAAGTTACAGGTACTGGACAAGACAGTTTGGGGAATTAGAGACACAGGCTCTCAAATCTTTCTAACAAGTATTACCTATGAGAAAATAAAATCCTGGGCAACGCTGGTTATATACACTAGTGTTCTAAAAATACTATAGAACTCCGACCTGCATATCTTGCTCTTATTCTGCTCTATGTTTCCAACTCAGCCAACGTCCAACAGTCCTAGGCATTACTCTTGGGAAGGTCCAAGAATGGCTGTTACACGGCTGGATATTTCAAAACTTCTTTTTCCTACACTGGCCAGTACCTGGTCAAAGTGTAATCTACAGCAAGAAGGTAAGTGGAATCAGAATGCCTGCCAGCAGCCAATGAAACCAGGGCTTGTTACCATTTTTAAAAGTATTTTTATTGAGATTTTAAGTAAAGGTTAACTAGAATAATGTTAAAGACTTATAAACTCAGTATCACACAGCAGCCCCATGACCCTCTGCCCCTTAAGACTCATGAGTTGTTATGTTTTTTTAAGAAGTCACACATGATCCTTAAAGATCAGAGGGGACTTAATTCAAGCAACTTGTAGAGTTGACGTTAGAATGCATTTTTCCAGAACTGAAGTATGTTGTCTGGGGGACCAGCATTTTCCTTATTGAATGCATACATAAAAAAAGGAAACTATAGCCATTTCCACACTAGGCTGTTATAGTGCTATTATTCCACTTTCAACATCCAATGAACCCTGGGGTTTGCAGTTTAGGGAGGGGCCTCAAAAGGGCCTATGGAACTTTGCAAACATCAGGGTTCCATAGGATGTTGAAAATGGATTAATAGCGCTATAACAGCCCAGTGCAGAAATGCCCTAAATTTCTTCTATATAGTCAGAGCCAGTTCACCTCTTGCTATTTTCAATTTGTAAATAACCTTTTCATTTAGCCAAGTGACCACACACGTCTATTTATCGTTAGTCCCTTCAAGTCTTCAAAAAATTGAGAGATCTCTGATCTTGCAGAGCTGTGTGGAGATCAGGTTTTTATCCTGAACAGTTTGTTCTAAGCCGTTTTCCCCACTACACAAGAGGCCAAAGAGGCGGTACCAAGAAGACATTTCACCCCATTCTGCCTGGCACTACATTTTGGATAGCAATGCCTGATGCTGCCATACTGTAATCCCTCCATCCAGAAGCTGGCGAAAGGGGGGGCTTTCGGGATTCTAGCATGTGTAGGGGGCTCACTAGTATCATGATTCTCAGAAGTATGTGCATATTAGTGATTCCAGTGATTGCTCCTTCAGATGCTATGACCAGGAAATCTCTTGTTAACCTGCTCTGGCTCCCAGCGGCAAACTTGCGGTGGCCACTGCCTTGGTGCCCCTCCCTTTCCGCGTGATCCTCTTGACCTGCTGGTGACTCACCGGCAGCGTTCACATTGGAGGGAGATGAAACACGGAGTGGGACTTGTTTTTTTCCCTTTTCCTCGGTTACTCATGGCCAATTTGAGGAGCAGGACCCTCTCCCCCTTCCCTCCCTGTGCACAGACTCTGTTTCTGAATGCAAAGCCCCGAGAGCTACGGGGGCCCCTTTCCCGCCACTTTTGCCCCGCTGCTGTTTCGCCTTCCTTTCCTCCACCTTGCTGCCAGCAAATAAATCTTTCAGGGGGTTCCTGGGAAGAAGGCAGAGTGGCTCGGGAGGAAACCCAGGCTCGACCTGCCTGCCAAGCGGTAGGAGGAGCTGAGGCGTTTCCCCCGAGCCCGTGGTGGAGACACCACCAGTGCATGAGGAAGGGCTCACCTCAGCCATTGTTGACTGGCCTTTCATTTTCCTGAGAGGGGAGGCTGGCAGTGAAGTAAGCTGTTGGTATTAAACAAAATGAAATGCCACTTATTTATGACTATGTAAAGAAGCCAGCACTTCCCTGTAAGGAAACTAGCTACTTGTAGTTGTGTGGCAGATAGCTGGCTGAGTGGAAACATGGCAAGATCACAGTCCACGTGGGTCAACGCTTCATCCAGGACCAACTTAACAGCCACATACTTCCCAACTGTGGATATTTTATCTCTTACTCTTTTTTCCGCACTGAACTGTTATAGTGTTATTATTCCACTTTCAACATCCTATGGAATCCTGGGGTTTGCAGTTTAGGGAGGGGCCCCTCCCTAAACTGCAAACCCCAGGATTCCATAGGATGTTGAAAGTGGAATAATAGCACTATAACAGTTTAGTGCAGAAATGGCCACAAACTAGCATGACAACATTCTTAAAGAAAGAAGTGTATTTTATTTTTCCCCCCATATCCGACATGCATGACTACCTTTTGGGGAGGGGGGAGGTGTGACTGATGAGCGCTGCTGGGTGGATAATAATACCTTTAAAGTTGCCTGCCATTTTTTTTCCAGAGGGTGTTCCTGCAATTTAAATGCTGGAGGACAGAAAATAATAGGTCATCTGATTTTCACTGGCATGAAGACAGAAGGATGGGAGGAAAACTGCACTTTTGCAGGGAAGACCTTTTTTTTTTGCCTGTTTGGAAAAAAAAAACACGAATCTGGTAGCACCTTAAAATTTAACAGATTGATTGTAAAATCAGCTTTCATGAATTAAAATAATAATTATTAGCTTTCTAGCTCAGGAGAGTATGGTCTAAATCCTATTGCTTGTCTTGATTACTTGTGGACAGTAACATGCTACGTTGTCATCCTGCAACACGTTGACTAAAAATATCATGATATGTAGAGTGGAATCCCTTTGGTGAGTTCCAGAGGAGACCCACTGAATCAACAAATAAGGTAAATCCAACAGAAGGATTGGGAAATTCTGTCTACAGAGGTGGTTTTTTGTCTAGTCCCTCCTCACCTGAAAGTTGCCCCTTTCTCCCTCTTGCACCATGAGTAATTTGAAGGGACCCCTGTCCTCCTCTAAGTGGGCCAAGCAGGAAGAGGACCTGAGCTCCCTAGGTAGACTGTAGCCTTTTCTCTCTTTAGTGCCTTCCAAGTACTCTTATGTGGGGAGGACAGGGAAGAGTTGCTGGGGTATTTTTGAAATGGAGACCTTCTCACCCTGTGAGACCCATCTTGTAGTGTGGCCAGGATGGTGTCTTAACAGATCTCTTCTCCTCAACAGAGTTCAGAGGACAAGTGTTGGGAGGACAAAGTGTTATCACCTTCCTCTCATTCTCCGCTTGCATGCAAGATTGCAGCACTACACCTACATGTGCATTGTTGCTGCATCCCATTCAAGAGGAAGGGATCCTTAGCTTTTGGAAGCAATGAGCCTCTTAAAACAGACCAAGAAGTCCAGAGCTATGGGCTGTTAACCTCTGCTGAAGAAGTCTCCCCCTTGGTGCATTCTCTGGTGGAACCCCACACACCATCCACTACAGGGAGTGTGGAAACAGCAGCATGAAGGTCCTTGATCAAAAAAATTACGCTGAGGAACCCTCACTCTCCATTGCTCCTATCTTGTGTTGAGCTGAAAGAAGGGACTTGGAATCCCCCCACCTCTGGGTAAATGACTGAGCAGTTGCTCAGGAGGGAAGACATCATTCATGAAAGAAAGATGGGAACTTGTGATAACTGAAGCCCCTGTCAGAGCTGCTGATGACAAGCAGCAGCTGTTGGTCCCTGTTGCTCAGGGTAGAGAAGACGAGCAGCAGCTGTTGGTCCCTGCGGCTCTGGCTGGAGATGAGTCCTGCAGCTCAAGAGCTCCCCCTGCTGCCATGGACCAAGCAGGCTTGGACGTTCCTCTGGCTGCTCCTTTAGGGCAACAGGGATCCGATTCTGAAGATGGTTTGGAGCCTGTGCCAATCAGCCCACAAACAGGGTAGCGACTCAAGAGAGCTGAGCAAAGGGAGGCTTCCTTGATTAAGTTCAAGAAGCAGTGACTAGCCACACTTGTGTCTTGGGCTACATAACTGCCTGCCTGGAAGCTTTCCTTTGCTTGTGGCAAACTTCTTTCAAGCCCTCCTCCTGCCTGTTCCTTTCTCCCATCACCTGGTTCCTGCTACCTTGAATTGATCTCTTGACCCTTGGCTTTTGGAACTCTGACTACGGCTTTCGATTGACGCTCTGGTAAATGAACTCCCTTGTGCAAAGTGCTTGCTTGTCTCCTCCCGGCTGGACTTTGCTGGCTCTCACACTCCCTTCTCTGAGCTGGCTTCCTGCCCAGGTCTCTGACCTTGACAGAACTTGAGGGACAAAAAAGGGGCTAGCTGAAGTTAGAACCCAGCCTCATGGGTTGGCTTTGGGGTCTGGTACCTCACCCAAGGGGGGCTGGGGAAGAGATCTGGAGGTGACCCATTGCCTTAGTCTCCCTATTCTCTCCACCCTCCTTCCTCAGGTCACAAGTTCAAAATCAAGGTCAAGGTCAAATTCAAGGCCTAATTTTAAGTTCAATTCACTACTGGCTTTATGTTAGTTAGGCATATATTAATAAATTGCCCCAGTTCAACCCAAACCCTGTGTGTGGTCTTTTCATTTTGTGGGTTGGGCAGCAAAACCATGGAGCTATAGGTGCAGACGACTGAAGGAACTTTGTTTTTTTGGGAGGAAGAATAGGATCGAAGGGGGAAGGCAGAAGAGGCAAGGAATGGTACAGAGCTCTCTTCCCAACATCCTCATGGAGAGAAGGCAGGTGCTCACTTGTAGATATGAGTTTTCTCTCTTACCAGCAGGAGCCTAGAGCTTCAATCTAATTGGTGGAGAACCTGCCTATGAGAAGGATGATAGAACCAATCCAGAATGTCCTCTGCATACCACAGCAGAAATTATTGTGCACCCATCATAGAAATTGGCTGTTAACTGAGGATTTTTTCCATGAGGTTCTCTAGTCTTCACTTCACAGAAAAGGCACCTCTGGGTTGCCAGTCCTAAACATTAACATTCTCTGTAATGGATCTCAAGTACTGTAAAGCTAGCCACTTGTGCTGTTCCACAAACACCTGTGCAAGAGTTCCTGTAGTGCTATAGTAAATGGAATTTATATAGGAATTTTCATGTTTCTGCTTGCGCAGGCAGAAAAATTTCTTTGGATTTGTTTTTTAACATGATGTAGAATAACTTGTGGCACTCTTTGAGTTTTTAGACTGCAGTCCATCAGCTTTAGCTACCACAGCCAATGGTGAAGAATAGTAAGTTACAGTCTAGCAACATTTGGAAGTGATTTGTCTCCCATACCTGGTCTATCTAGCTCTATGTTTAAGATAATAATTCTGCATATGGATGAGCACCTTTGAAAACATTTTATGCTAATTTTCTTTTTTAGTTTCAGTTTGTAAGTCATAGGATCAATTCAGGATCAATTCTACTTTCGTAAAGAAATCCATATGCAGCAGAAAAGAAACAGTCAGCATACAAATCTTTTTCTTTATTTTAATACATTTGTTAGGTCACCACAATTATAACGGTAAAGTACCATCGATTTTATTGGCAAGTATATGAATGTACAAACATCAAAATTCCCACAAGAATCACACATTATTTACAGGTGTCCTAGACACAACATTATTTTCTCCTCATAAATAGCATAGTGATTTCATCCCCCCTGCCCCATGTTCCTCAAGCATGTGTTTGTAGGTTTTGCATTACCATAGTAAACCGTGGCACCATAGTTTTCCTCAGCCTTCAAGTTCTTTTTATATTATTCTTTTGGCCTGCAGCAGATTTTTTTTTGTGCTAAGGTAGTTCACAATTAACATTGCTCTCAGCACACATGAAGCATTTGCTGCTGAAATGGATGTGGCAGTTTAATACAATCCAGTATTATCAGCAAGTAGTTTGCTTACCCACTCCAGCCTCATCATAAATCTTTCAGTATAACATTCTCTCTCAAGAACAATAAATCTCCCTTATAATTGGATTCTTCATAGGCATCTCTTCCTCAAAGATCTTTAAAGTGTTTTTGATTCCAGCTATGGAGATTTTAACGCACTGGGGTGGAGATGGCATGCAATCAGCTCTTTGCTATTCTAGTTTATACAGAATCAGGTTTTTAACTTGTTTATGACTCATGAATCAAAAGCTGACAAAATATTTTTGAAATTATCACAGTGTGGTATTTTATGCCCTAACCAAACCATTATATATATATATATATATTTATATCTACATATAATTAAAAATAAAAATTTCAGTATAAAAATAGAATGCTTTGAAAGGGTTTACACCAAAAACAAACCCCTAGGTATTAATCCTACACCACACAGTTTGTACAGTAGAATGCACAGAATTCCACAGGAACAGAAATTAAAAATGATGCTCAGTCAAAGGTTAAGAGCATAGGCTTCTTTTTTTAAAAAAAAAAAACTTTGAATTATTTATGTTCTAAAAAAATCTTTTAATTTTGGTCATCATGAAGATATGTATGTCATGTCACAATCTACAGAACCAGCTGAATGCGTCAAGCAGGTAGTATGTATGACAATCTTTTCCTAAATTTGCTTAGATATAGCACAGCCAACTTAGCAGCAGTTACACACTGCTGCATTCCATTCAGTTCAAGGTGGTCTCCCATCTTTTTGAAAGATTTCCATCTTTCTTCTACTTCAGCTCCTTGATTCATGCACAGCCACTGTTACTAAAATCTAGAGTCACTGCCTAAATGTCTTTTCAGGTCTTCTGCACAATTTCCAAACCTTGTCTCTGGAATGTTACCCACAAGTTTGTTCAACCTACTCTTTGGCCTACTTGTTACAGACACTTCTCAAAAGATTTCATTCTTGTTGAACAGGAATGTTTTCTTCAAAGACCTTTTAAACTCACTATGTTGCTCTGGATACTCAAAGCTGTTGCAATAATTTTATCACATAAATACAAGGATTTCAGATTGTTTTGGAAACCCAAGAATTGTGAAACCTTGACCATGTAACAAACTGCAATTTGATCATTTGGGCAACTGGCATGCCTCTTAAGCAGTCTATCTGCTGCAGTGAGCAAAGCAAACTTTAACACAGATAGCAGAAATCTTTGCAGTCCTGGAATATCTGTTATTTAGCTTGGCCCTTATGCAACAAAAAAACCTGCTGACCAATAATACTGGCTTATTCTTGAAGTGACTGGCAATCATTTCCTGATAATTCTCTGAGGTTGCCAGTTGTACATAATGTAATCTATAACAGCAGTAGGATTGCTCACAGACGGGTGATAGCTGGCAGTAGTGCTGTAACAGCAGTGTGGCTGCTACAGCTGCCTGTCACACTTGAAAATTGTATTTAAACCATACACAATCTCATAGCTTTCAACAACATGAAATTGTCTCCCAGAATAGTGCAATTTGTACATTACACACGCGACCACGCATACACACACAACAGTGCTTTCACAAAAACCAGCTGGCAAAAAAGTAGTTGGTCAGTATTCGTTTTTTCCCCCTCCATGATGATAATAGTTAATATGCTTGGTCATGTATCAGCATCCCTATCTATATTGTCTTGTGATGACAATAGAGATGGATAGGGTGCAACACATTTCACATTGACATAGGTGGCATTCACATGAACATAATGCTCCCCAATGAAAGTGGAGAAGATCATTGATATATCTGAAACCAACTCGGAAAATGCTGGCCGTAGTTCAGGTTTTGGATGCCAACATTTGAGCATGACTTCATATCTGCAATTGAAAGACAAGAAAAATGAATATTCATCTATAAAACTTTATCACTAGCACCTGGCAATATTTGAATGGAGTTTGCTAATTGTTTTCTTACAGTGCATCTGGACAATATTCAGGTTGTAAGAGTCTTCTTCCTTGTAGTAAGTAAACAGTGATATCAAAAGAGTTGACATCAGGGTAGGGTGGAGCTCCTCTTGTCATCAACTCCCAAAGTAATACTCCAAAGGACCACTGAAAAAAAACAGAGAAAGATTAAATTAAAGGCTGGAGAGCTTGAACTCAGTGAAAGTAAGTTTTTTTTTTAAAAAAAAATACACTGTAGTAAATTTCTTTTTAAGGGATGTTAACCAAATTCTGTACTAAAAACATGTCAGATAACATGAAGTTCAAGAAAATTAAATATCTGTGCACTAGTGGTTTCAATGGATATAAGTTATGAAAAATTCACAGACTAAGGTATATTTAAAAGTAAAATTCATCATATAGTCCTAAATCTGATTTTTAGTCCCAGCTAAAGTGAACCCACTAAATCAGTGGAAAGTTGGCAAATCAAATCTTACGTACATTCCATTAATTCAGTGGGCCTGCTCTAGTTGGGACTAATGATTATATTTAGGCCAAAGGATTAATATATGAAAACAGAATGCTTTGAGAGCATATTCACTTACAAAACTAGTAGTGAAGAGAACACTTGGTAGTTATATTAGGTCAAATAAGTTGTCATGATGTATTTTGACTGGCAGCAACTCTTAAAGGTCTCAGGAGAGGGCATTCTCACCACTTGCTGTCTGATATTTTAAAATGCTAGTGATTGAACCTGTTGCCTTTTGCAAGCAAAAATGTATTCTACCACTGAGCTATGTCTTCCCATATGATTTCTATATTACAGCCTCAAGCTGCAATCATACAAATCCAAGCACCTGCCAAATTCTGTTGGAATGGAATGAAAACAGAAATGGAATGGAAACTGCAACTAACCATGCAAGACCACGGCCATGCAGCCTACTAGTCTGTAACTGAACTAGGGAGTAAAGGCTTACTTGCAGCTAAGTGTGTGTAGGACTGTGACCTTAAACATATATTTATGATAGTTATAAATTTCACTGAAACCAGTGCAGTCTCCAGATAATCCTCTGTAGAATAGGGCTGCCAGAAATGAATCTCAATTCATAGTTTTCACAGTACTCTGTTCTCCACGTACTTAAAGGGACCATGCAGCTGTTGAATTAGCTAGATATCGTTTCTGTAAGTTCTCTGGCAGAGTGGTAGAGCTAGGCTAAGTTTCTGATACACCATGATTCAGATTTAACCATATAAGACTATGTATTACCAGCTCAGTTGTACTGCACATCAAAAAGAAAATTTCAGCAGGAACCACATCTTGCTTTTGATGAGAAAGCCCATCTCTATTTACAACAGGTTCAAATCCCTTACAAAAGGGACTAGAATCATCCATAATCCTAAACAGCCAAAGGACATACTGCTTAGGAAAAAAGCCAATCAGAACTAGGTAAGACATGGATGGCACTATGGCTGCAAATCCAGTATGGCTCAGTGTAGCACAGTAGGTCTGCATGCAGACCTGTAATAAGCTGAGTCATATACCCCCACAACGTACTGAAAAGCCTCTGAAGCAGCATGCCATGCTTTATAGAGAATAGGCAGGATTGCTGAAGTGTCCATCTATATTCCTATAGCCAGATATGAAATGATATCAGTGCTGAACTCTGCCAGGGTCCTTTGGGAGTCTCAATGGTGATGTCATAATTTCACCTCTGGCTATGGGGATGTAGTAGCTGGATGCTTCTCCGATCTGGCCTGCTGGCTGTGAAGGATGGAATGGCTAGGTGCTTTTCAGTAAGCTGAAAAGCTTCAGATGCTTTTCAGTAAGCTGTGTGTATGGGTGTACAGGACACTACAAATGGGGGAAGGAAATGTCAACCCTTACAGTACCAGCCAAAAAAGGACATCTGCACATATAAGGGAAATACATGAATATGCCAGTCCATATCTAGACAAGTAAACTTCTGCTCACAACAGTAACATTTCAAGGGATATGAGGGATCCCAATCAGTCAGAATCCACAATATTCTTGACCCCACCCCACTCAACTTCTGCAATTCAAGCTACTTAAAACAAGGAGTTTTGAACCTTAGAGGATAATGAAGTTGCACAAATAAAATTAACCAAACCTCCAAGTTAGGTTAATGTTTATCAGTGGATACCTCTCAGATAAGTGCCTCCACAGTTGGAGGTTACTGTTTATTCTAAAATTTTACTATCCTTTCCTGTGTTGTCTAACATTCTGTGGTTTGAGGGTGTGGACAGAAAAACAAAATAGAAGTAACCCATCACACATATTCTGTAAGCTAAGAGAGCTGGAATTTTAGGATTAGAAAGTTCTTATATTAATCTACCATATCATTCTTTTTGGTTAATATTTCCAGGAATGTCCTGAAATGTCGAGAGTCAGCAAGAGCTGCATAAATAATTACAGACACATTACCACATCTGACTTTGTAGTGAACTTCTGAGTTTGCAAACTTTCTAAAGCCATCCATTTTACTGGCAGTTTGGCTCCTGTTTTATTGTGTACACTGTAGTACTCTTTATCATAGACATCTCTAGCAAGGCCAAAATCAGCAACCTTGACAGTAAATTTTTCATCCAGCCTAGAAAAATGACAAAAATCATTATCAGGAGTTGAGAAACACAATTTGCATTGTCCTATGGTATTTTTGTGACCATAGCTTTCAAAAGTTATATTAAATATTTTAACCAATAATAAACTGGAGAATTAGTGCAATTGCTACATACGAAAGAGAAAGAAAAAGCCCTCAACAGACATATTTTTATTTCCATTAACTTAATGGCTCCTCCCTAGCAGCTAAACTACAAAGATTTAGTCTCTAGAGATATTGAACAGAAGGCATAACACTTAGGATGCTGGATTAGGATGTGAAAGTATTAATTCAAATCTGCACTTGGCCATAAACCTCACTGGATGACTTTGGGCCAGTCACACTCTTTCAGCCTAACAGATTTCACAGTCTTTTTGTGAGGATAAAAATGAGAAGGAGGACCATGTATACTGCTTTGAGCTCTTAGGAAGAAAGGAAGAATGCAACTGATATAAATGCGTAAACAAACACAGCCCCAGCATATTTTATTTTATTCTTCTTCTTGTAAATCTATTATTAACTTATTATGTTAAATGGATTGTAAACCTATCCATTCAACATAGCTCCTGTACAAACATTCTGTTTCAGTTCAGGCTCCTATCAAAAGAGAACCCAACATGTAACAATCTTACAGTCACATCACCACATGCCAGTTAGTGTAACATGTGGAACTTGCTTCTGTTAGTCAAGTGAATGGTATCTGGCTCCCTGCAAAGAAGGTTCTCATTAGTCTCTCATTTGATGCTTTGTTCCTATATTACACTAGCCTTTTTCCATTTGCTGTACTGATGAGTAATACTGAAAGACTTGGATAGTCCAAGATAACTTGAATCTCTTTTTCCTTTAATATCTTAGAACTTCATCAAAATTAAAAAAAAAAAATTAAGGGGTGGTAAATGAGTGGCAACACTTATATGCAATTTTAATAGTAAATAATGGAGCTGCTTTACTTATGAACCCTGTAAAGAAGCTTGCACTTCTTTTCAAAGGGATATTTGTCTTTTTATGCTGATGGAACTCAATCACCAAATATCTAAAGAAAAAAACTATATTAATTAATTCTGTTAAGCTCATTAATTCATAATGTAGGTGATGAATCAGCATAATGATGCTGACAACTATTGTACCAATCAGTCATTGTGTGCACTAAACTGTCTGGTCACCCAGACACTAATAAGATGCTTTGCATAATGTTTGTTTAGTTTACAGAGGTCAGAGAAAAAAATAAAGCAGAGCTATGTACAAAAACTCCCGCTACCAAACCAGATCTTTTGTTTTTTTGAATAATTCAACCATGTTGATTTCAATTAGGCAGGCAGTTTATGACTAACTTTAAGCAATAGTATAATGAACCCCTAAAGGGAAATTCTGAACAGTAGTTCTCTAAAATGGCAAGAGCAGGCAAAGACTACCATGTTAGCGGTGCTGTTAATCCACTTTGTATTTTACCCAACACTTTAAAGGAGCTATACAAAGTGCCAGACCTGCTTTGGGGATATAACTGGACAGCTTTGAAAGCTCTTTTAAACCCTGGAGTAAATTTGCTGCACTGGCATGGAAACCATCAGCTGCTCAGGGCAGGTAAATAATAATATTTAATCATTTATTGTGTGCTTAGGTTTACGGCTCACTTTTCAAAAAAATTTTTTTTCTAAAGCAACTTACCAACAAAAAATATTGATGTCACCATTTAAAGCAAAAAGAAACATTAATATTTAGAGAAGTCTACTTCACAAAAAGAAAAAAAGGAGTAGTAAAACTAGCCAGATAAAAATAAAAACAGCTGTTTAAAATTTAGACACTCACTTTCATGATGATAGCAGTGAGTTAATCTGTTAATCTGTTTCCTAAAACAAACTGGCAAAAAGATATATCACAGGTAATCCCCCAAACCACTTCTGTGGCTACCCCTGAGCTCCCTTACTTTCCCCATCCCCAAACTGGGAGAATTTGCCCATTAAATTCTTTAACTAACATCCTAAACTTTCAACACTTATTGTGGTTGAAAATCAGCTGATAAGAAGTGTGAACTGGAAGTAGATTTCTGGTCATTCTTGGGGTGCTTTTTTGGCTGAAAACATGCAACCATAGCCTGCTGTGGGTGAAAACTGGCTCCTGTCTTCACCTCAGTTGCCCACCTCTCTCCTAAGGCAACAGTTCACAATCATATCAGGATTGGAGAATCTGTGATCTTCCACTTGGCTACTACTGCAATCCTGCCTCATCACTGGGGGCTGATGGTAGTAGGGTATACAGCAGCACTGGAGGTGATGGGTTCCCTAATGCTGCACTTTATAACAAAATCAATGATAGGAATTGCTAAGTTTTCTGAATGCCATGTCAGGAAAGAATATAATGATCTTCAAAAGGAACACTTGGGAGTTTCTATTAAGCAGTCAAGACACAACACTGTTGGGCAGAAATGTGTTTTTGTTTTGTTTTTTAGAATGGAAAAAATATATTTTAATGGTGTAGTCATATAAGGGCAGAGAAATGTTTTAACATAAGAATGCTGCAGAGAAAACAGGTTTATGATTGCAGTCCTCTGTATAGTTTCCAGTGAAGTGAGCCCAACTGAATGCATCAGGACTTATTTCTGAATAAAATACACACAGGATTTTACTGTGAAAATCATACAGCTATCAGTGTGAAGAACAGCCACTTTTGAGTCCCAACCAGAAAAAAAACCAGAGTATAAATAAAGATAACAATAATGATAGTTCTAGGCATTGTGGTAACTATACCTGATGAGAGACAGTCTGAGAATTCCATGAATATAAATGTGTAACAGAAGGGTGGGATACAAAAGCAACAAATATGTAGGGTCCTTTTAAGAATACTTTCTCCAGACATCACTAGAAGGTATTTTGGAATGTGATTATTGTACTTACATACAATTCCTTGCTGCTAAATCTCTGTGGACAAACTTTTTGCTTGCAAGATATTTCATCCCCTTTGCCACTTGCAGGCCAAAACCAATCAAATCCTTTACTGTTGGATTCTGTGACAATGATGTAGTTGAAACAACATATTACAGATGAATGGGTTGCTGTTACAAAACTTAATTGCTGACATGCACCTTCAGTTTCTACTTTAATACTTCAGTATTTTATACTTTTTGAAAACTAAGTTTTGCTGAGCACTGGAGGAAAGATAGTGTCAAGTGACACATCAAAGGATTAAGCCTATTAAAATATTTGCATAGTGAAGTCATACAGAGTATGCTACATATAACATATTTTCATAGTTTCTGAAATAGATGCTGAACCAGTTTAGCTGCCTCAAAATTTCCAATTAGCCATTTAGGCATATTTCAAAAAGTGAAACCAACCCTCCAAACATGCACAAAGATTCTGGAATAATGTGTAGGAAGACATCTGTTGTTGGTGGTGGGGGAGCTGGAAGGAAGGGGAAAAGGGGCTTGTTTGTTTCTGACACCTTCCCACATTCAGCTATATTCACAGCAAACAATTATATATACATTTGCTTAGAAGAAAGTCCTCTATTTAATAAGACTTAGTTAAAAAAAAAAGAAAAGAAAAGAAAAGAAAAAAAGGATACAGATGGTTGCTGACCACATACAGTTGGTTTCCAGCTACATTACAAAATTAAACTGAGAGGTGCACAGGATCCTAGTCTAGCCTTACTGTATAAAAACTAGATAGAAATGGAATGACTGGCAATGTGAGTTACACAAATAAAAGTGATACTGTTAATGGTAAACACTATCTTCTGTTCATTGCAATTAATCTTCAGTCCCACCAATACTTAATTACCTAGGACAGCAGCAGGATGACCTTTGGGCATAAGATGGTGCCAAAGAAAGCTTAGGTACCAAGGCTATTTTTTGTATTTATACAATCTGAGACTACTAAGGGATTGTTCTTGGTTGACTGAATGCTCTATCATAATGACTATATGGACAGATAATGTTTTGGAGGTATTTAACCATAGTTTATTGCATGGTTTGGGAAGGGGGAATAGATTATGGTTTAGAAAGTGTTGTTCAGCTATACAAATTAATTGATTCACAAAGACAATTTAAAATAATTTCTTTGGATTCTTTTTCCACAGCAGAAAAATATGTTCAAAACCCAGAACTGAGCTGGCCACATTCAAGAGAGAAGGCATTTAATGCTTTTATTCTGCACAGAGCAGATGTCATTAGAATCTGCACTATCCTATAAGCAGCTCCTGAATCTACTTACATGAGACTCGTTCCTGATAAAGTTTCGAAGATCTCCATGTTTCATGTAAGGAAGCACTACCAAGGGAGACCCTTCACTGGGCAAGCAAATTCCAAGTAACGATAGGACATTAGGATGAGTGAAATCCTTCATTATTATCCCTTCTTTTAGGAACTGGGCTACTTCATCCAAATCTGTAATCCCTGAGAAATGCAACAGCAAAACCAAATAAAATCCATGATGAAATCCATCCATGATTTCTAGTATATTTTAAAACATCTAAAATTTCAGGAAGAAATGTCAAAAGTGATACCATCCCTCTAATCAGAATAAAATGAGGTAGAGATTCTCTCTCAAAAAGATCATATACAAAAAAACAAAAAACAAAACAAAACAAAACCAAAAACAAACAAAAAAACTAAGGGTCCCTCCAGATGAGACTTGTATTGTGCAATTGCCTAGACTTATTCACAGTTCACTAAATTTTCTTAGGGAAATCAGACAATGATGTTTTCAACAGCTACTGCTTCTTCCATCATTTTTCTTACTACTAAAATTATGTTAATAGGGGCAGAGAAAACAATTGTCACTACAAACTTTCCATTAAGCATATACAGGACAATCTATAGACAACTGGGAATGCCATTTATATATACTGGTGGCGGGGGGTTAGGCCTTGGAGATAAAGCTGGCCATCCTGGTATCCTAATCTGCTTCCTGGGATCCCTTAGGTGGCCACACACCTTCCCTATGATGCTTCATTTGGTAACTTTTCTTGCTTTGCTTATGCCCCCTCCCCCACTGCTGATCCAAAAAGTTGAAATGCCTTTCTTAAGGAAAAATCATTGGCAATAAAAGCTTTAGGGCAAATGTACCTTTGGTCCTGCCCACCCACTGACATGCAGCTCCTAAAAATTTATCTGAAACTGAATTTAGTCCTTGGACTGAAAAGAGATTCCCCATCCTATGAATGGATGTTTATCATTGCCAGAGTGTACTTAACATGTTAACATTTGTAATGTCAGAATTCTTTCCTTATTGTTATTATTGCAACTCCCTTCCTTTTTCAAAGATTAGTAACAATAAATAGAAATGTCCCAAGTGCAAAGTCAAAAGAGGGTCATTACTAGTGTGTGCCAATTTGCTCCTGCTGTCTTCCAAGTATCTCTCTCATAAGAAAGCAAACATAAAGCAACCCAGCAGTGTGTAAAATGATACTATTGCATTTCTTTTAATCTTGTATTTATCGGGGGGGGAGGAATAAAGATATGAACATTCTCATGCATGGATATGATGAGACAGATGAATTCTTAAAGCAGCTTTCTATAAGCAACAAAAAGGAACCCAATGAAAGTAGACCACATTCAAGTAATATTGTGTAATTCTATAATGTAGTGTGTTCTAAGTTACCTCTGCTTACTCTAAAATTGATTATAACTCACTATATATAAAAAAGATGTGACTCACTGTTCAAAGACTTCACAGCACAATGAATTTTTCTGCCATCAGTATCTAATAAAGTTCCATGATAGACACATCCAAAGTGTCCTGCATAAAAATAAGCAAAATTAGTTTTTGATTATAGTTTTCACAATGTAAACTCTATTTTCTCCTAGAGAACTGCAATATATGATTAAAGTGTAGATAGCATGGATTCAAGACAGACAAAAGAAAGTATGTAATGCATAATCAATTTACAAAATTCCCTGGTACATCTCAGAGTGACAGACACTGATTCAGATGGCTTTATAAGGGGACTGGAAAAATTCAAGGAAGACAGATTGCTGGACCCCTGACCATCTAATGGTGATGTCAAACAAGCAAAGTCTTTCGCCTTCTCCATGCTCTGGTTATGGACTTTCCCAGAAATGTTTGATGGTCCACTATTAGTAAGATTGGCCACAACTTAATGAAAAGGTTTGTTTTGCACTCCTTAGTGGGGGAAGAGTGATGGTAACGTGCCCTTTTCCCCAGGGCACTAGATTCTTAGAAACCAGAACAGTTTTTGCAGACTTCTAGAGTGGCAGCAGGACTCCAGAGTGGCACAAAAGTCCAGCCAATCAGCAGAAGGCTGATTGGCCAGAGGTAGGGTTCCCTCAACTGCCCTGTTGGGGGAATAAATGTGTTTACTTAGTGTGGAGCCAGCATTCAGATCCAAGTTTGCATTCCACCCACCATGACTTCATTTAGAATACAGATTCACGTATTAGTTTTCTGGCTAGGTTATTTCCTGGAGTTACGACAACTGTAGATATAACAATGTTTGTCACAACCTATGAGTGGTCTTGCATGGGAACAGATCCATTTTGGGAGGGACATGACATGTAGGCCCATCAAATCCAGTTGGAGATGCTCTGTGTTGAACACTGGAGGTTGCAGGCTACAGTGGTCACCGCCAGCTTGGGAGCGAGTAGCCTAGCAGTGCCCGCAGATGGCAGGGAATCCATACTAGGGCTTTACCACATGGAATCCCATTTCTGCTGCCCCAGGTGGTAACCTGATTCATCAGTCAACAGCCAAGTTGTCCAGTGTCTGAATCTGAACCCATGCATGGAGAAGTATTTTTCAGCTGCAACTAATAAACATGTTGTGTCCCAGGCAGAGCAGGCAGTCAATTAGCAAGGTGGCAGAGCAGAGCTTAGCCACGAAGGCAAGCGCAGGGGTAGTCCAAATAAAGTTAAAGTTCCAAAGCAAACAAATCCACAAGGCAAATCCAAATCAGTGTCAAATAAGCAGAGGTCCAAGATAGTCAGCATTCAAGAACACACAGCAGAAGGCTTCAACCACTGGGAACATCGGTTGTTGACCCTGAGACAGATGGACCAGCTGTCTGCCTTTTATCCGTTAACGGTGTCGCCACAAGTGTTCCCTCATTAAAGCTCATTTGTTATTTAAATAAGCTGAATGGCAGAGCCCCTCTTTCTGGTGTTGTCTCACCCACACAGTAAGAGTCTGTGCTGTTTCGTCTTCTGATACCTGTTCCCCCTGCTCAGGCTCCTGCTCTTGGTTGTTATCTTCCACTGAGCAAACTTCTGGAGAAACTTCTGTCTCAGATTCAGAATCCTCCTCTTCACTGTCAGGATCTCCAAAGCAGGGCATGACACCTGTGGCTCCTTTTCATTTCAATGTTATGGTGTATGTGTCTCCCAAATCATGCCCCCTGCCCACAATTTCACTGCTGGGTCTGTAAACAGGATATTTTACTAGATGAACCTTTGGTCCAACTAATCCGGGCTTTTTAAATACTGGCACAGTGTCCATGTAACTACTCCACTTGGCTGAATATATATACTTGAATAAACACCAAACATTTTAGGTTCTTCGAAACTAATGTTAAAAACAAGAAAAATCCCATTTGTTAGGCTCCAGCTGTAATCCTATACATACTTACTTGGGAATAACCTTCTTTTAATTCAATACTTATTTCCAAGTAAATGTGTATAAGACAACTGCTAGAATCCACAAACAGTGATCTGAATTCAAGTCTCCACAACAATGTCTACAATACTGTCCTTGACATATATTTATTTTAGGCATAACCCTTTTGCTGAAAATTCATAATATGTTGCAGTACAGTTTCATATTCAGCATTCAGTGGCGTAGTTCCACTGACGGAACTTCTGTCAGTGGAACAAGGAGACCTTCTGGTCTCCTCTTTCATCTCTGCGAGACCCAGAGACTCTCTAGAGCTGGTTTTCAGATGGCACAGAATGCTGCAGAGCAGGAGAAAGTTCTGCACACAGGTGCAGAGTCAGATGAAGGTCATTATGCCATATGACAAACTGGACAACACTGAATTATGTTTCATTAACATACGTACTTGGTAATCACTCAGTTAATAAAAAGCATATAGTGCATGCTTATAGAGAGGTGTTAACTGAGAGAACTGTTTAATTGCTTACCCCTTCCTATTACTTCATTAAAATGCACTATCAGGCTATCAGGACCAATAACCACATGCTCAACTTCTTTGACCAAGTCAGGGTTTAAGGCACTGATGTCAATGTGGACATTAGTCTGCAGCAATGGACTGGCTAAGTCAGAGTCTCCTGTAGACAGAATGGGAGATAAGTCTCCATGAGGGTACTGGTCTGGTCTGCATGAGCCATTCTGAGAAAAAGTTGGAAACTGATCTGCAAGGAAAATAGCAGTGATTATGCCAGTGCATTCCATCATAGAAAGGCTTAAATATTATTTACTTTAAAATTACTATTCCCTTTCTAAATAAATTCAAGTGTGACTTACAGAACTACTAAAACACATCAAATCAATACCTGTAATATAAACAATCTAAAGATCATTTGAAGTGGTATCTAATAAGAGCAAGCTAAGCATGTCTTTTTTGTATTACAACTTTGGGAGAAAGGCAGAAAATATAGATAAATAGATAGATCTGTCTGTCTGCCTGCCTGCCTGCATGCATGCCTATTATTTCTTAGCAGCATGCTTGAAGCTTAGAAGAGAGGGATCCAGCTGCACTTGTCCAAGGAGATGGTTTCTTATTCTGGGTGCTCCAGTGAAATGAGCCAGATCTGAGCCCCAGACCAATGTAGCAAGTGATTCTGGTCTCAGTGGAACAATGAATCTGCTATGGGTTTTAGTCCAAACATTGAAGGAGGTACTGAAGGTGCTGAGTCTATTTTGAGACTGGATTCAGCACTGCTGATAGCTTTGTTAAAGTTTAGACTAAATGTCAGAGCAGATTTGCTGACCTATGACATCAAAACACCAGCCATCACTGTTCTAGACCTCTTTGGAATACCAGGGCTCATTCCTGAAATTTACTACTCAGTATTACCCAGATGTCTTTCCATGGCAAAAATGATACACAACTTGCAAAAAAGCAGGGCAACATCTCTCTGTGAGTAGGAAGAATGATTTCCTCTTCATTTGCAAATGGAACTAACACTGTTTTATTGTCTCAGAACTTTTATATGATTCATTTTTAAATGCTAAGTAGTATCTCTCCCACTCACAGAGCTATTGCTACTTTGCTAAGGCTCACCAAGATTGCCATGGTGCAACCTAAGTTTTTACTTTGAAGGAAGTAAATAACAAAGTTCCACCTGGGCTCCTCTTGTCTCAAATTAAATTAATCCACAGTTAACTGCACATGGCTTACACTTAAGGGAGTATAAAACTGGAAAATCATACATTAGCATAAAGGAAGAAAGAGCAGAGACCATGGGTTATTGTGAGATTAGAATTTGATGGGCAATTGGAATCTGATGAATACTCCCCAAGTACCCATCACTTTATTTATTTAGTGGTAAATATTCAACCAGGAAATGGCTTGAGTGATTCACTTCCTGAAGTTTTAAAAAGATAACACAGTTAAATACAGCCCATGAAACAGTTGCCTATAAGTCTTCAGAATACATTCATTGCAGCATTTCACTTTAGAACAGGATTTTAAATCACTAATAGGATATCAAATTTCATAAGGGTCTTCTGATTTTTAGATTGTCTTCTAGATCTTAAAAAAGAAATAGGATCAGTCGACTGTGGTCTAACATTATATGAGAAGACTGTACAGTGCAAAGCAGTACTTAGAACTTCTGAGTAAAACTGGTTTCTAAGAGAGATAGTACAGTCTAGATTCCTCCACACACAAGGAAGTCATGATGACAATTATGGCAGCTGAAGCATAACAATTTCATTGACCTTTCTCCCCTTTTTGTAAAAGGCAACCTTCAGCTGTACAAAAACATAGGACTTTCTGGATCCTGGGGATGTTCTGAAAGGTTAGTCACGGCAATGCAACTTCAATTTGTGTATCCATTCAAGGCAGATTTTTATAACCATATTTTCACTGGGAAAGCTCCCCTGGGGGGTGCAATTTCCCCTTTCATTCTTTTGTATTGTTGCTGCTGTTGTTCTTATTAAAAATAATGGTGGTCTTGGGATCAAGATATAATTACTGAGTAGGAGAGCTAACATTCCCATTGTTGCAGCACAATTTTACTGGGGTGATTCTATCATGAGCCTAATTAATCCCAAGAAAGTAATTGGGTAAAGTGGCAGAGTAAGTGCACAGTTCGTGTCCCCACTTTGCCCACCATGCCTATCCAAGAAAAGGGAATCTGGAACTACGGTGTACTGGCTGGCCATGAATGCCCCTCTATTGGTGATTGGTCTTGTCTTGGGATTAATGCACATTAATCCAAGAGAAAAGTGTGCAGGCAGTCTCCACAGCCAGCAGCTCTGCTGGCTTTCTTTTAGACTGAAGCATGTTGAAAAGAAAACTCAAGCAAGCACTACTAGGCACATTTCAGAAGCTTTCCTGATACCTTCTAATAGCTGTGGCTAATGTTACTTGATGGGGCATGGGAGTCACTGAGTAGGATCTATTTTGGTGTGGTGAGGGCATGCTGCTCCCCAATTAATGAATCCCAAAAGGTATCTGGGGCTACCAAAAGGCAGCCTCATAAGCAGGTACAGGGTTTGGCCCTTGTGACTGGTGCACTCCTTAGTGGTCCCAGTTAATTCTGCACCTTCAGTTTCCTCTTGCTTTTCCAAATTGGCACACATGCTGACTGTGGCCAATTATGGATCCTTGCCTTATATCTCTGCTAAATTCATGTGAACAGCAAGCTAATAAAGGGGTATGGCCTCTTTTACCCTCAACTGTGTTTATTTCCCCTGCTTCTCTTTCTCCTTTTCTGAAATCAGGGATGAAAATATGGCATCCCACCCATATTTACTAATTAGAAAAAAAGATAATACCTTCTAGAAAAGTTGATCTGTAGTCTACAGATTCACTTGAGACCATTTCTGTTGTAGGGCTCACACTCCTTGCACTCACAAGTCTGTCCAAGTGAGGAGTGTGCACTCTTCCATCATAGCGAACAATCTCTCTGCCTAAATCTTCATGTTGAAGAAAGCAACATTTTTATGATTATTATCCCACACTCCTCCAGTCCAGTCAAAGCAGCTTACAAACATTAAAACAGAAGCAGTTTTAAAAAAACATACAAAACTTTAAAATATAATTAAATTATCAATAAATTAAATGAAATTATCAATACATAAAATTACCCATGGGACTAGATTTTGTTCTTTCTTGTTCAATGAATCAGAGTAGCCAAAACAGTTTCACAAAGGGGTAGTGTGAAGAACAGGTTGCTTACTTGTAACTGTGGTTATTCAGGTGGTCATCTGTGCCCTCACACAATGGGAATCTTTGCGCATGTGCAGTAGCTTTTTGGAAAGTTCCAGAGCTGAGCAGCTTGGTGGGAACCCCTCCCCCATCCGGTACTGAGCATGCTCAGTCCTGCCAAGCTAACGGTCTCTCCTCAGTTTTGAAGTCTGCCGAGGCAAGGACCTGAAAGAGAGGAGGCCGGGTGTGTGTGTGTGAGCGCACAGATGACCACTTGAAGAACCACAGTTACAGGCAAACAACCTGTTCTTCTTCTTCATGGTCTCTGTGCTTCACACAATGGGAGAATGAGTAGCTTACTGTTGGACGGCGGGTCAAGTCCTAGATGAAAGAAGACAGCACCGCACAACCAAAACAGGCATCTTGCCAGGCTCTGCAATCAAGGAGGTAGTGGCAGGTCAAAGGTCACAGGTCGCGACCACGTAGCTACACAACAAAGCTCCTATAGGTCAACTCCCTTGAGAAGGGCCACTGAAGAGGCCTTCGCCCTAGTGGAATGGGCACGAAGAGGAGCCGGCAGTGGTTGCCTGGCAAGTTCATAGGCAAGATGAATCGTTTGGACAACCCACTTGGAAAAGCGTTGAGTGGATACCTTGCGATCTTTCTGGCGCTCACCATAGCAGACAAAAAGGTGGGGAGTAAGGTGGAAGGTTGAAGTCCATTGCAGGTAAAAGGCCAGGTCATGACGTACGTTGAGCAAGTGAAGAGAATGCTTGAGAGGCAAAGCCGGCTCAGGATAGAAGGTAGGTAGAATCAAATCTTGGTTCAGAAAGAAGTCAGAGACGACTTTAGGAAGAAATAAAAAGTCAGAACGCAGGACCACTTTGTCTTGATGAGACACCAGGAATGGATCATCAGAGTGTAACGCGGTCAGTTCTCCTGCCTGCCTAGCTGACATAACAGCTACCCAAGAACACTGTCTTCATAGTAAGGAGGTGGTAATCTGACATGGCCATGGGCTCAAAGGGATGGCGTATAAGCTGGGAGAGGACAAGCGATAGCGACCATGGAGGAAGAGGTGGGGAGACTGGAGGGTAGAGGTGTTGTAGGCCTTTGAGAAACTGCTTGACCATAGTGTTTTTGAAAAGAGTTGAAGAAGGAGAACCACATGGCTGACAGGTTACGATCACGGAGAGATAAACCTAAGGGAGGAAAAGGCTAAGCCTTGCTTCTGCAGAGTCAAGAGAAAGTGAAGCACTGTTGACAGGGCAGTCAGAGAAAACACCTCATTTTGGGTGTTTGCAAAGGCCACAAACTTCCGCCACTTGTAGTCGTAAGATCTACGAGTAGATTCCTTCCTAGTGGCCAGGAGGACATCTTGGATAACAGGAGAGTC
>CAOLHI010006366.1:0-34381 GCA_948474755.1 Ctenosaura bakeri
TCTTTGACAGGTGGCCATCCAATTTCTATTTAAAAAATTCCAAAAGCAGAGAGTCCCCAGGCCTCTCAAGGGGACTGACCTGAATAAATGGATGTACTAGTGACCTCCAGTGTATCTTTATTGTCTTCTGGTGGACTGGAAACACAGAGGAACTGGAGAAGTGGGGAAGGGTAGAAAAGGGAACATGAGAATTCAAGAATGCAAGTTTTGTGGCAAAAATGGAAAGGAAGGGCATGTGCCTTTTCAACAACTTATGGCCCTCTGGCTAGTGTATGCAGGCACAGGGTTCCTCTTTTCACTTCAGCACAGAACAAGAAAAGAAAAGAAAAAGAAAGATGGCCCTTGGGTAATATAAATTATTTCTACATAGACTAAGAACAAGTGCTTGGGTGAAAAGTCCCCTTTTAATGCCAATATTCTCTCACTTCACAAAAACCAATGTGAATCCAAGCCATATTGTAAGAAAGGCCAAAATGTAGGGAAGCTCAAAATTCAAACCCGTTGGTTAATGTAGGGAACAAAAAAGTCATGAAACATGCACTGGAACTGAGCTTCTTATAGACTGAATCAGGTGTTTACTTTTGGTGTGATGAATGGTGGGGTGAATGGGGCACTGCATACTAGCCTCTCTGTCTGCATCCCCCACCCAAATGCTTCCTCCCTGGTGACACAGTGGTTAAATGCTGGTACTGCAGCCACAAGGTTGTGAGTTCGATCCTGCCAGGCTCCAGATTGACTCATCCTTCCATCCTTCTGGTAAAATGAGTACCCAGCTTGTTGGGGGCAATTAGCTAACAAATTGTAAATCGCTTAGAGAGCACTTAGGAGGAGCTGCAAAACATGGGTGCTGGCTCTCACAGCCAACACTCACTGTCTTAGTGAGCAGGTGAAGGAAAGTGGGCGGAATAGCTGTGCCGTATAAAGACCATCTTAACCTGACCAGATTACTTATTAGGAAGCTGAACCACTTTGAGTGTGTATATCTGAGCTTGAAGATCAGGGATAGGCTGGGGATTCTATTAGTGCATTGTCTACCCTGATGCCTAAGACACTACCTGGCTGAGCTCACAGAACTGGTCTCAAAATTGGACTTGGAGTCACCCAGACTTTGGGTCTTGGGTGACTTCAACATTTCGTTTGAAACCAATCTGTCAGGTGTAGCTCAGGGGTTCATGGCATCCTTCACAAACATGGGACTATCCCAACTGATTTCAAGGCCCACACATTCATCAGGTTACACCCTGGAAGCTGCTTTCAGTTCAAAGGAGGCAAATGTGTAGGCGGAAACGATTAATACCTCTGAGTTGTCAAAGACAGATCATTTTCTGGAGTGAGTTAGCACTACGGCTTCTATCTGTCCCTGCAGGGTTGGTGGACCTATTAAGATGGTCCACCCTCAAGATGAATGAGTGAAAGAATATATGATCAACTGGGACAAAGAATTTTGGGTATACTATATACACAAACCAAAAGACTACGGACAAAAGAAATTAAAAATACACTTTGCTACGATTTACAAAACATTATTATCAAATGATGTTACGCTGGTATTTTACATCAGAAAGACTTTCAAAGATACATAAAAAGATGAAGAATAGTTGTTGGAAGTGCCAAAACCATATTGGATCATTATATCACATGTGGTGGACTTCTGATACGGCTAAACAGTTTAGGAGAACACTATAGAATATGATTCAAAAAATCTTGAAATGCCAAATCAGTAAGAGTTTCAAATTACTTCTACTAGGAATCTAGGACTTCCCCACCTAATCCTCTCTGAACATACGACCTGATCTTGTCTGAGGTCACCCTGCCCTGGTGTATGTGTACAGTCAGTGCACTTTCAATGTATTTCAGCTGTGGTATATGTCCAATTATGAAAATAGCACATCCTGCAGAGTGTGGGTGTATGGTGTGGTAACACTCCCATGCTGTGAAGATCCAAAGAGGCTGTGAAGATCCAAAGAGGCATGTGAGGGGCCTATCAGACGTTAAGTAGTCCCTGACTCCACCCTCTATAACATGCAGCATTCTGGCACCCTGTGCCAGATCCAAATCACTCTGGTTTCTCCCATGGAGAGTATTGAAATCCTACTCTCCCTCGCAGCATCGTTCACCACATGAGTCCAGGTAGGTACTCTCTTTAACTGCCAGGGAATTCTGGGGTTTGTTATTTGGAGAGGCATTCTTATTCTTACTTATTGGGAGTGAGGAGATATGGGAGTGGGGATAATCTTCTAAATTCTTGGATAAGTGTGCTTAGTGTGGTTGGAAGTTGCCCAATCCTGTGCCAGATCAACCATCCAGTTTCGAAATTCTGAATGCAATAGGACTTTGCTCGCAATGGGATGACTTGCTGGCAAGGGCACAGTTGGACAGCAGGATAATGGCAATAAAGATATAAATATATACAAACTGAAAATATATTTTTTTTTGCCCCAGTTGTGGTGGTTAGCCTTCTCACCAGGAACAAGCTCCGTGGTACGTGAACTCTGTTTGCTGTTTTGCCTGGCTGTGCAGTAACAGCCAGGGATATCTTTGCTGCAAAAGTCTCTTTAATTTACTGCTGCCTTACCTACTTACTGCTGAAGTAAAGCACTTTGATTTATTACCTGTCTGCCTTATCTGTGAAAAGACGTATTAGCCAGCTCTTGGCTGCCTGCCACGCCTTGGCGCTGACAGAAGCCCACTGGGAATGCTTGAGTGCATCACTTACTCCAAGCCACAGAAAACCCCATGATAAGTTTGCCTTAAGGTCTCCATAAGTCAGAAATGACTTGAAGGCACACAAGAACTACCAGTGGTCAGCTTTGTAGGCAGTCATCATGATAGTTCTTATAACCGTAGCTTCCAATGAGAGACAAAAATGGACTCTCCACCAGGAGTAGGTCTTTGTCTTACCTGCCGAATGAATTCATAATGAAAGGAATAGGGAAATACTTTGTAGGGAGAGATCACGGCAAGATATTTTTGCTGGAAATGCTTCCCCTTCCATCCTCCCTCCAGAAACTATGAGCACTGCATAAAAGCACAGAAGAAAGAGAGGATGGAAGATGGTCTCACATCTGTACCTGTTAATCCTAACATGCTGACTCTTCACCTCTGTAAGTTTCAGCCCCACTATACCAATGCATTTAACCATTATTTCTTCATCTTCTTAAGAAGATGTAGGCCCTCCAAGAGCACTTTGAAATACCGTTGAAAATAAGAGATACATCCACATTTCTGTTTCATGAAAATCTTGACTTTTTAGCAACAGTCGGCAGTACAGAAATATACTGGTGAGATGTTGGTCTTCCAGATGTGTTCAACTTTCACTCTCATAATTCATCACCAAGGGCCATGCTAGGTGGTGCTAATAGCAGCTGAAATCCAGAACATCTGGAGGGAAAGAGAGTCTCCAGCTGAGTTTTAATTGAAGTGTTAAAATAGTGAGAGGACAAAATGATGGAACACATAAGGAGAAATTCCTGTACCTTGTAAAAGAAAATAATAGTTACTTTCTTATTTTTGATTCTGTACAGCAATACTTAGATTGCACAAGGGAGCTGTACCATGCTGAATTGGAAAGAGTTGACTTTGAACATACAACAGTAGAAGTTAGAAGTTAGAAAGAAGATTAAATCTTGGGTTGAAAGCCAAACAAATGGTAAGAGAGCATATAGCACTCCTCACTTAGTTTGCATCTGACCATTTTGTTTGTTCCTCTCTACTGCTTTTGAAAACTGACATTGATTGATTGATTGAATGTTTTTGAACATCTTTTTTTAATTATTATGTTTATAAATCAAACATACCACCATTATAAAATCAAACAGAACTTTTACATACACTTTTTTCATGAGATATATAGAAAATAAAATAATATATACCTATAAATGGATTTATAATGTTAGCATTTCTACATGTATATTTGTAATTCCATCTGCCCTCCCTCCCATTCCATTTTTAGTTATATTTTATTTTATCTCTATGTTCTCTGTTCCTCCTTCCCTCTCCGCCGCAATCTTTCCCAATTTCCCCTTCCCTCATTCCTCTCTACTATCCTTGTATCATGCTGTCCTCAAGTCTAAACCGATTTTAGGTCTTTTTAACTGAACCTACAGTTTGTGAAATATCCATTTGTTGTTGTGTGTTTAGATTTATCTTTGGATTATATTTAGTTACCTAATATCTAGATATACACTTATTTCTAAATACACATTTACCCATTATTACATATCTAAACACACATTTGCTTATTATTTCCTATTCTGTTTCTGACTCTTAATATAAAGCTGCTATACAAAATCCTATCTTATTGTCTAGATTATTTCCAGTATTTAGTTTCCCTTTGCCCGTTCTAGAATTGGTTGCCAGTTTCTTTCAAACTGTTGAATTAAAGCTTCTTTCATCAAACTTGATAGCTTCTCCATTTTGATGATATCCATGATTTTTATCTTCCAGTCATCCATACAGGGCTCTGCTTTTTCCTTCCAGCATTGTGTGTAACACAATCTTGCTGCTGTAATTATTTTTTATTATAATTTTTTATAAATCGTTCGGCTATCTGAAAAGATAATCTTTTCCCCCTTCCCTTCATTTTCAAAAAGGTAAAATCAAGGACCTCTTTGCTAGTGGGGATATTGACAGAAGAGCTATCTTGATCTTAGTCAATGCCATATACTTCAAAGGAAAGTGGAAGGTGGAATTTAAGAAGAAGAAAACATGTGAAGAACTTTTTTGGACTAGCAAGGTACAATAAGTCTAAAAGCTTTAAGAAATGGAGTGTATCTATTCTGATTGGTTCAACAGTAATTATTGATCTCTTGTACATGGTGGGCCATAGATTTAGAGCCTGTAAACATTTCCTTGATCAGGGGTGATGCTGCTGCCAAATAACACACACAGACACCAGAGTGGGAGAAAAAGAGCACAGCTTTATTGGCTAAGTTGCCCATCAGGTTGGCATATGCATTGGTCTGGATATGGGCATCAACTAACCCACCTATTTATCAATGAGCTTGACCTCTGCTCACAGCTGGACCGCTGGAGCAACAGGGGAGGCGCCCCCCAGGGGGACCCTGATGGCCTCCTCTGATGCCAGAGAGTGCAGAAGCCATATGCCTGTTGCATTGCAGGACATGACCACTACCTCTCCCCACCCCTGAGCCCCTCACATCCAGGAGGGGCTCCCAAACCATGATAGCACCTGGGACACCAAGAACCAAAAACTTGTATCCAGGACCCATGCACTGCCAACCAGCAAGCTGTGATAGTTAACAGCAAGTACTACAACTACATACAAAAACTAGTCCAGCCCATGCAGGGGCCACCCTCTCAAAACTGACCACCCCAGCACCTCAAAAAAAAGTACACTGCAAGCAGCGAAAGGAGGAAAATGCAGGAGGGAGAGGGTTGAAAGAAGACTGGTGTGGAGCCAGGAGATGGTGGAATAAGTACCCCCAGCACCCGACTGGTGTGAAAACACTATCTGGGCACTCCAGCTGGGTCCCAGGCAAGCGCCAGCCAATGGAGACTTGCACCCATTGGCTGGCCAGGCTCTTCCTTCCTGGCAATCTGCACAGCCACACAGCCCTTTGGGAAGGATACATGAGGTCCGGAATGGCTGGACACACCGTGGCTGCATGACCCACCCCGACCTGCAATGCACTGTGCTCAGTAAGTCAAACAGCTGCTTTCTTTGACCTGCATCTCCCAGAACTCCTTAGCCAGCATTGGCTATGCAGGCTGGGGACGGGTGGGCATTCTAGCTGTTATGGTCATAAACCTAAATCCAGTTCCTAGTCCTAAGTGGAAGGGAGTCATTGAGTCATCGGGACATGTGCAAGAGTTGACTCATCAAATTCGATTGATTTAGTGGGTTTGCTCCAGTTGGGACTAAGGGTTGGTTTTAGGCCTCCACATGTTTCAAAGATCTGCAAGGACCAAGTCTGGGCTTTCCCATTAGTTAGGCAACAAGTGACTTGCTGATTTGGTAACGCTAGAAATCAAGTCAACTACTTATCTTCAACGTTTCCTGTAGTATACACAGACACCTATTCTGCCATTACGACATAGAAATAATGTTTAAATGCTGTTTTTAAAATTCAGAACCAGTGCAAACAAGTGCAAATGATGTTTTTGGAGAATAAATTTCACCTGGCTGAAATCAAAAATCCACCCATGAAGGTCCTTGAGCTTCCTTATCATCAGGAGGAACTAAGTATGCTCATTCTTCTGCCAGATAACAAAGAGGCTCGAGACCAGGTATTTTGGCTTGATTTCTAAAGTTTTTTTTTAAAGGACTTTAAATGCACTGTTTTAAGTTTAAATTCAGATCAGCTTTGCAGTGGATACTTATATTTCTGATATTCTAAAAAAATGAGAGGAGTAAAGTGAGTAAGTCACCTACTCTTCCTGCCCTAAAATATCATGTGATATTTAAATTTCTGTTTTTATTCTTAAATATCTCATCAGGGTCAACTCTCTTTTTGTTTGCTGCTATTAGTACTAGGCACAGTGATCTTATAGACTCCAAACACCACCATCTGCTGATGATGAAACACTTTTGGGTTCAGATAGCATTAATAAATTTGTAGATTTTACAACTCTTTCTCCATTTGCACTGCACTGCACTGCATTGTGAAGGAAGAAAGGGAGGGAGGGAGGGAGGGAGGAAAACAAACAAACAAACAATTCATTTATTAATTCATCATGGCCACAAAAAATGCAGAAGATTTCTATTCCACTTTTCTAGAATCATAGCATTGTGGAGTTGGAAGAGACCATAGGGGCCACCAAGTTCAACCCCCTAACAACCAGGAATACACTATCAAAGTATTCTCAACAAATGGCCATCCAACCTCTGTTTAAAAAACTCAAAAGAAAAAGACTCCACCTCTCTCAAAGGCAGCATATTCCACTATCAAACTGCTCTTACCATGAGGAAGTTCTTCCTTATGTGTAGACGGACTCTCTTTTCTTGAAGTTTGAAATCATTGCTCTGTATCCTACTCTCTGAAGCAGCAACAGACAGGCTTGCTCCATCCTCCAGATAACATCCCTTCAACTACTTAAACATAGCTATCATGTTACCTTTTAAATTTCTCTTCTCCAGGGTAAATGTACCCTGCCCCCCAAGCCACTCCTCATAGGACACTTTTTCTAGACTTTCTACTGTTTCGGTTGCCCTCCTCTGGACATGGTCCAGCTTGCCAATATCCAGCTTGTCAATATCCAATAACAGACTGTCCGTCTAATGATCTGGTCTAGAACCTTTCCTAGTATTGATGTCAGGCTGACTGGGCATTCAAAGTTCTTTAGACATCCATCCCAGATTGTTTAGACACCTTCCATTATTCCTCCTCACTGGATTTGTTAGAAACTGAACCTCAGTCAGTCAGTCAGTAAATTTATTGTATTTGACTAAAAGTCATTACAAATATACTTAAAACCATAAAACCAATATAAAATATATATACATGCATACATATAAATATTAGATCAGAGAGTCCCTGGCACAGTCTATAGCAATCTCTTTCAAATAGTTTGCACGAATGCTTTTGACAGCTTTGGCAAATAAAGCTGTTTTATATGTAACCAGTGAATCACAGTCTGAGAGCAACCAGCACAGTTTTACATAGGGAGTCTCACCTTGCAAGGGAGCCAGAATATGTCCCAAAAATCTCTTTCGAGGATTTTGACAAAGAGGGCAGAAGAATAGGTAGTGTATGATGTCCTCTACCTCCCCCATGCCACAAATGCAGATCCTTAGGTGTCTTGGAATGTTTCTATATCTGTCATCTAAAACAGATGTCGGCATAGTTTGAAAACGCAGTTCCGTGAATGCTATTCTCAAAGAGGGAAAAGAGAGTGTATGTAGGTACTGAGCTCTCAGATGATTAGATTTCACCATATGATACCAGTGTGAAAACTTTGATCTTTTAATTACACTTAGGTCCTGCTCATTATCCAATTTATAAATATAATCCCTCACTTTAGTTTTAAATCCCTCAAAGACAAAAATATCTGTTGAGAGACTTTTGGTTATTAGCAGGTCCTGGACTAGGGCCCTTTTCGCACAGGCTTTCTGTCGCGCGACAGCCCCGTGAGCCTCGCAGGAGTGGGAGCATCGCTCTGCACAACGCACTCCCACTTCACCGCGCTCACGGGGCTGCAGCGGTGTGATCGCGGGTTTTTTGATTTTCGCCTCAAAGCGAAAATCACCTGCGCTCGCGCAACGCTCCCAGTGCCCACGTGCACTTACTTCTTGTGCGGAGTGTTGGGGAGGTGGCGGGGTCGTGCTTCCTTCCCTCCGCCCCTGCAGAAGAAAGGGGCGGGGCACTAGTGCGACGGATGCGACAGCATCCTGCTTCGCGCGCGCGGGGGGACGGATGCACAGCCTCCTGCTTCGCCCGGGGGGGAGGGCGGCTCGCACGAGGCTGCCACTTCCCCCTCGTTCCTTCGCCTGTGGAAGGAAGGAGGGGGGAAACGGCAGCCTCCCGGAGAAGCCTTCTTGCGTGAGCCACCTCAATGCGAAAAGGGCCTAGCTTAACCCAGCCACCAATCTTCCATTGCTCAGCTAAGCACAGCTTAGGCAGACGATCATCAGTCATGTCAAGGACCCTTTTATAATATGTAAAAATTGCCAACTCAGACCTTGCTTTTACAGATGGTACACCTAACTCCATTTTGAGGAATGCAGCTGGGGTTCCAGGTGGTACTGCCAGCGAAGATCTAAAAAAATTATTCTGTCAGACTTCCAGGTCATTCAGATTCCTGTGATTTACCCCCCAAATCTCTACACCATATAGCATTTGGGCCATTATTTTTCCTGAATACTCTTTCAAAGCTGGGAACACTAATTTCCCCCCTTTGGAATAAAAGAACTTCAAAGTAGCATGGGCTGACCTCTGTACTGTTGTTTTTATATTGCATAATTGTGTCTTCCAGGTAAGTTTCTCATCAAAATGTACCCCCAAATATTTAAAAGAAGGGACCTGTTCTATATTATTGCCACCCAAACACCATTTAATTTTAGGTGGTCGCTTACCAAAGATGAGCACCTTGGATTTGGTACAGTTAATCCTAAGCTGTTCTGTATGACAGAACTCATAGAGTTTATTGAGGCTTCTCTTCAGCCCAATTTTATTGATTGAGAGTAGTACGATGTCATCAACATATATTAAAAGTGCTACTTTACATGTTCCTATGGAGGGTGGAAAGTGATCAGGACAGTTTAACTGTGTTACTATATCATTTATATAAAGGTTAAACAAAAGGGGTGCTAGTAAGCACCCCTGTCTAACTCCTTTTGTTGCATTGATTTCCTGTGTCAGCCTTCCATCTGTGCTAATCCTGACCCTCATAGATGTATCTGTATATAATTCCTGTATTAGGAAGACTAGTCTTTTATCAATGTCAGTCATAACAAGTTTGCTCCACAGACGATTCCTATTAATTGTATCAAAGGCTGAGGAAAACTCAATGAATGCAGCATAAAGCCGTTTAGCGGAGCCTGTGGTATATTTATGAATTAGGTGGTGTAACACAAAAATCTGATCCACTGTGCTATGACCTTTCCTAAAACCAGCTTGTTCCTGGTGAAGAACATTTTTCTCCTCCACCCATTTAGTCAGCTGCTGAAGGAGAAAGTTAGAGCTGATATCCAGCAAACTGATAGGTCGATAATTCTGTGGGTTAGATTTATCTCCTTTCTTATATATTGGAAAAACTATGCTCTGCTTCCATCCCTCAGGAAAGATAGCTGTAGAATTTATATGGGAGAATAGTTTAGCCAAAATAGGAGCCCACCATTCAGAATTGTTCTTATATACCTCTGCTGGAATCATATCCTCACCAGGTGCTTTATCTGCTGACAGCGCATGTATAAGTTTAGCCACTTCTTCCTCAGAAACAGAGGGCCATTTAGGTAGTACCATTGGCAGAGTTTGTTTAGTGCTTGTTTGGTAAGAGCTCCCATGTACATCGCCATCCAGAGTATTTCTAAAATAAACACACCAGGTATTAGCTGGAATGCACACTTCTATTGTGGGAGTATAACCTGTATCTGACATTGAGATCAAAACCCAAAATCACCTTTCATTCCTTTCCAGAGCTGCCAGCATTAACTCCTTCCACTGAGTCGTCAAAAAAGTCCTCTTTTTTTTTCTTAATAAATCCTTATAGATTTGATGACTGGAAGCCAAGACCTCCGGGTCGGCTTGCAAATGAGTTCATCTTACCCTCCTAGTTAGTTGTGCCAGACTCTTTTTAGCTTGCCTTCATTCGTTATCAAACCAACCTATGTTACCAAAAGCCATTTTAGGCTGATTGCTTTTCCTAATTAAAAGTGGCCTTAAAGCTGTGGAAATGGTTGTAATACCCTCTACGGGATCCATATGTCCACTGACAATATTCTGCTGCATTTTCAAAAAGTGGGGACTATATAGATGGTTCTGGATAGAAAGTTCCACAGAGGGTGACCATTTTAGTCCTTTCCCCACCATTATTGTACCCTCAGCCAAATCATTAGATGGAGGGGGCAGCTGGGGAATCAATGTGGGAATAATCAAAAGAATAGGTAAATGGTCACTTTCTGGGCGACCTAAGATGTTATAACTAATCTTATCAGACAAAAGCTGAGAAGAACAGAAAATATCATCAATAACACTACCAGCCCTGCTATTTAGAAAAGTAAAATATCCACGAGAGTTATCCCAGAGCTGCCATGGAGGAAGATCAACTGCAGGCTGGACATAAGCTCTAATAGCTTCTGACCTGCTTTATTTACTGTTTTATCCAGTGAAAAATGGTCAGATGGAAATACCTCGTTTCTATCCATTCTGAAGTTATTTTCTTTATCATTTGGGCCAGAGCCCACACGGGCATTAAAGTCACCACACACCACTATTTTTGCCTTGGGGTACTTTGTCTCGCAGAGATTTAGAGCCTCTTCCAATTCCTCCCAAAAGAGCCTTGAGTCCCCAGATTTATCAGGGGGGCAGTATACATTGAAACAAATTAAATCATCAACTCTTGTCCCCCGATTTCCTCTTACCAGTAGAGACAAAATAAAGTTACAGTTAGACTGGTAGATTACTACAGACTCAACATCCAATTTCACTGAAACTAAAATGGCTACACCGCCCCTAGATCTCCCCTTTTTGTGTAATCTAGTAGCAGGGAGCAAATATGATGTAAATCCCTGCAGAAATGAAAAGAATGTATCTGAGACCCAGGTTTCCTGGACACATATAATGTGGAATGGTAGAAGAAATTTCACAAATTCCTGACTTATGTTCTTAGTTTGCCACCCAGCGATATTCCAAGATAAAATCGAAAGAGAAAACTCTTGAGTCTTTAATATCTAATCATAGGGGGTGTATTGACTGGTTCTTGGTAGCAGGAGAAATAACTTGAGGTTTTCCCCTGCCTACCTTAGACCCATCCCAGCTCTTCCAGTAAGGGGTCCTCTTGGGGTTCATCCCAAGATTATGCCTCGATCGATCATGCTTGCCACTAGCTTGTAAACTCCCAGCATGAGTTCTAAAAGGAATCAAGGAATTACCAAATATGGGTCTAAAGGGTTGATATGCCCGATACCCCTGACCCTCATGAGGGACAGGGATATTATTTGGATAGGTAACATATGCGGGTATGGCTTTACTATCATTTGAACTCTTGTAAGAAAAGGTCTTCCCAGTAAAAATCCGTTTAGGCTTTCCAGAGACAGAATGTCTGGTATCTTTTCTATACAAAGTGGCTTGTTTGTGTGAGTAGGTAAGAATAAGATGTTGGCCTGAGTTGTACCTACCCCACTTAAAAGAGACATTGTTATTTCTAAATTTCGGAAGTAAAGCCCAAAAGGTTTTACAGTGACCCAAAGATGAGAAGGATAATTCAATAACACCTCTGATTCCTTTTTGCCCCCTAGGATATAGACACAAACAGGATAATCCTCCTAATTCCTCCTCAGAGGTTCCAGCTATTACCAAGATTTCATGTAACACATCAGTATTTTCTTTCCATGAACCATCTGCTCGTTTTAGCGGCCAATTAAAAATAGACACACAGAAATCAGAATTGGACTGAAAGATCTCACTAAAGTTAGTCCTAATTTGGTCCAAATCTTCCTCTGTTTGGTTTTTTCCCACCCTTGAGACCTCAAGTTCAACTTCCAAGCCATCTGATTCCTTAACAATATTTCCCTCTTCGGGTTCAGTAGCTAGATCCTCTTGCCATTCATCTATTATGATCAGGTTGGGATCAGAAAGAGTAAGATGAAAGATTTCAGATGTGTCGTCCTTTTTTACTCCAGTTGATGATTTATTTAAAGGAGCCATGATCTGGTTTTCCCAATCCTGCAGAAGGTCACCCAAAGAACACTCGAAATCGCTCTTATTACTAAAAGAAATTTCCACCTGCAGGTCAGTGGAAGTAAAGTTTTTATCAAATTCATGGTTAGATTGTGTTGTAGCAGGAGCTGCTATTAAAATCCCTGCTTCAATTCCCATTAGGACCTGAATGTTGGCTTTAAGACCAGAGATTTCCTTTCTTAGGTCATCCATGGATTGGAAGATTTTCTCATTAGATTGTGCTGTAAGGAGGCATTGGTCCCATAAAAATTTATATACTTCTGCAAGAGGTTCCTGATGTTACTTCTGGTATGGCACCCTGGGTGAGGACCCCCAGATATCATTTTGATATCAACTGATTCGGCCTTAGCTGGACTGGCTCACAGTTACCTCACTCCACGTGCTTGCGGGTTCTCCGGACAAGCATGGACAGAATGCGGCCATTAATGGTTTTGCATTCCATTCCCCATTGTAGCCAGCAACTCCAGCCTCGCCCGCCGCTTTAGGGAACTTCCAGCTGCAAACTCCACAATAGCCACACGGCTTTCAGTCAAGATACTCTTTTATGTTGGGCCATCAACGTCCCAACCACGGTATTGTCTTCAAACGCAAAGCAAATCCTATCATGCTAAGCTTGACCTTTCCAAATCCTTTGTCCAGCACCAAAACTCCTTTTGTTCTCCCCTGGACTGCCATAGCCGAAAGGCACAAACTCTGTTATAAAAACCCCTCACTTTTAACTGGTCTTCGGATCACGTTGGACTGCCATCCTGCCTTGCTGCCGGTCGTCTAAGGGACTCCCCTCAGCTCCCCAAGCTGAGCTTTCTTCCCTCGGAACCCTCTTCTCTCCAGGACTATGAGACAGGTCATATTGCTTCTCCCAAACAAACCTCCGTTTCTCTTTCCAAGCTAGTTTGTTTATGTTTTGTCTTCTGTGTTTTTGTCTTTAATAAAGAATTGTCTGTTATTTGGAAAACCTTGTCTAGCTGCTGTCTGACCCACTGCTGCATACATTGGGTTTAAAGATCCTTGCAAAGTTACCCTGCCTCTCGCTAGCTAAAAGAGTGTTCCAGCTAATTTCCCCAATTTGGTATTTTATTTGGCAATCTGGGCACCTCCCGGGACCCCCCAAAACACAGGGTAACACTGACCTACTTTATCTGTATCCTTAGCCAAGGGCTGGGCTTGTACTGAGTTTGAAGTAGGCCGTGGGGTATTATAAACAGAAGGAGCAAAATAAGAATTTTCACATGAGAGTTCTGAATATAGGGACCAATTACCCACCTGTTCCTGTTCCTGGTCACATAACACTGCTGAGAATTTCAAAAAGTCTTTATCGATGTTGTTATCCCCCAGAGGAATAGAATTCAGAGCTTCTGTTGCAAAAAAAAGCAGAGGTGGAACTATCCTTGCATTTGGTCTTCTCCATAAATGTTTCTCTAGTTCCCCTTTGCTGGCAGAAGTCCAAAATAGTCTTTTGTGTGGATGAAGAAGTGCATTCTGTAACTTCCTTCTGCCTTCTCTGAGCTCTGGTTACAACCATGATCTCTTGCCTTGGCCGGGGAGCTCTGAATGAAGTTCTCTTTCTGCCAAGCTTATTCCAACAGCTCTACTAATGAGGTAGATCACAACACCAAATGTTGTCCTAAAAACAGTTCTCTTTCGCTTTGATAGCATCCAGTTAAGAAGTTTTGAATTCTTGTATATTTCTTGGGATTCCAGCCAGCTAGGCCGGCTAATCAGTTAATTTGCAGAAGGCCTGATAACGTATACATTTAGAAGGTTAAATTAAAGGCTCTTGGCAAAGGAAGGTTAACAAATTAAAACCTCAAACAAAATTTAACAACGAGACGGTTTGAGGGACTAATAAAACTAATAAAAACCTTGTTAAAAAGTGAAAATGCTAGAGCTCTGAATACAGTGTCCTACGGGTTTGCCGCCATCTTAGCCTCTCCAAAACTGAACCTTCAATATCTCACCTTTTAAGAAACTCCTATCCATCATGAACTCCCTTTTCTTTCAGTATCCCTGACCACAAGATCAGTCCCAGTATTTCCCTAAGTTTACTGAAATCAGCTTTCTTAAAGCCTAGAACAGATATCTAACTATATCCCATTTGGCTGTATAATAAACTCCAGGAGAATACAGTCACTTTTGCCTAAGGATCCCAACCATCTCCATCCCATCAACCAGGTCATTGTTGCTTAGGATCAAATCTAAAATTGCTGTCCCCCATTTCCTCCTTCACCTTCTGGACTATGATAGTGTCTGCAAGGCAAGTGATAAATTTGTTAGACCTGATACTCTTGGGAGAGCTTGCCATCCAACAAATATCAGGAAAGTTGAAATTTCCCATTACTACTATCTCTCTCCTTTCTTAATATTTTGCCAACTGTTCCAGGAAGGCATCATCCAAGTCTTCCTTCTGGCTTGCAATAGACTGTAGTAGACCCCACAAGGACATCACTATTGTTTCTTCCCCCTACTTACTTTTTACTGAGATGTTCTAAACCTGCCTTCCAGGATTTAAATCATGGATCTCTTCACAGGTTCAAATGCCCTTGACATATAATGCTCTTCCTCCTCCTTTCTTGTTTCGTCTGTTTCTCTGAAATAGGTTACACCCCTCTCTTGCTACATTGCAATCATGAGACTCATCCCACCAGGTTTCAGTGATGCCTATTATGTCATATTTGCTATGCTGAGTTCATCTTGCTTTGTGTTTTAGTGTAGTCACATCTAAGACCATGGGTCATTCCCCCAGCTGCTTATTTAAGGTTTTTTTCTTCTCCCACTGTTGGGTTTGTGTACTATTTCCCCAGTTCTCCCTATAAGATTTGGACTATTATCTCCAGCACTTGATGAACTCCTGCCCTCAAGAATCTTGCCTTGTTCCTGCCCCCCCCATAATTCAGTTTAAAGTCCTCCCAGTTAACTTTCTGAAAAACATTTTGATGAACTACAATTGGCTGTGCCACTAGACCTAGAAATGTGATTAATTCAAACAAACCAGCTTTGGACAATTGGCTCCAAACAACTATGTGTTGGATTACATGCTAGCATGCAGTCCAAAATGAATGGGCTTCTGTAGTGTTGGCATGTTGTTTTCTCACACACAGATTACACCTACTTAACATTCTTACTGAGAGAAATATAGATTCACTTGTCTTCAACCCCACATACATTTATGTTCTTTCCATGAGCCAAAGGATTGTGCTGGTCTCCTGAAGAACAGTTTTACTGAGGAAGGTAAGAGAATATTGCAGTGGATTCAAGCAATGCCTTGTGGAACTCCTACCTGAGGTGCTAACTGAGTCTTCAGATGGCTTTTCTCCTTTCTCTCTTTACCTGAAAAAGGAATGAAGCTGAACTATAACCTTGAGAAGTGCTCCTCAAAACCACAGCTTGGTTATTCTTTAAACTCTTCTTCTTTATGAGGAGAAGCTCTAGGGAAGAGTCCTACTCAACAGCCCTGGAGACCAGATGGCATAGGCTAGCAGGCCAGTTTCAGCTCATGGATTCCTCACCCATGTTTTAAAGTTAGCTTGTTTGTAACTAACCACAGATAATTGTAGGCAGCGCTTGTTGGTCCAGATGATATGACAAACTGTGGTTAGGTGAAAGTAATGTGAAACACACCTGACTTCCCTGTCCAAGACAGCGAAGGTGAGAGGAACATGCGTGTACAAAACACACTGCAGTCCATTCCTTCTTATTGGGATCTTGCCAAAACTGTGACAAGTGCATGGTTGAAATGATTTCCACCTTTAAAAAGGAAAAGAAAAGGGAAAAAAAAGGACAGCAATGATTTGGTGCTGGAATGAGCTAAATGTGTTCAATACTTCCTTTAACACATTCATTTAATAATCTCCACAGAATAATTTCCAAGAAAGTGGTGTTTCTACAGATGAGTTGGTTTTCATAGTGTTTTTCCAAGCTAAAGCTTTATTGTAAAGATTTTTCAGATGATCTTAAGACAGAGATTATTTGTTTTAAGAATACCTATACTTCTTCCCAACTGTATCTTTTATTCTTCCATTTGCATTGAGTTGTTATTGTTTTTTGGCAGCTTGAAAGAGAACTCACTTATGTGAAGCTGAAAGAACGGACCTGTTCAGCAAACATGAAAGAACAAGAAATAAGGGTTTTTATTCCAAAGTTCAAACTGGAAGAAAAGTATTCACTCAAACCCATTTTACAAGCCATGGGGATCACTGATGTCTTTGTGGGGGGGAAAGCTGACTTATCAGGCATGTCAGGAAACCAAAACCGAAATCTGATTGTATCCAAGGTAGTTCATAAAGTTTATGTTGATGTCAATGAAGAGGGTACAGAGGCAACTGCTGGTACAGGTGTGGAGGTGGTTCCAATCAGTAAAGAAATTCCAGAGTCTGGAGCTAACCGGACATTCATTTTCTTCATAAGACATAATAAAACTGGGAGCATCCTGTTTATTGGCAGGTGTTCTTCACCATAACTAAGAGATGTTCAAATCACAACAGACAACTTTCTCGTGGTGGTAGAACCAGCATGTTAACAGTGCTGAAAGAAATAAACATACTCCAAATTCAATTTTCTTCTTGGCTAATGTAGCAAGCTGTCACAACATCTTAAGCGTGAACTTTCTTTTATCTACATAGGCAAATGAATCTTAATTCATTCCTTATTTGCATGTCCGTTTTCTACTTTTCTCCATTTAAAAAAGAAATGGGTGTATACTATGCCCTCAGCCCTGAACACATTCAGCTGAGGGGACTCAATTGCATCAAGTCCAGCTGGTGTCTGGACTCAGCCAAACTACTTGCTCAGCCATGCTACAAGGGTTGGATCTCTTGATGGTTGCAGCAGCCGCCGCCGCCATTGCAAGAGTTGTGGGGAATTCCAAGTCGCACAAGCTTAGCAGAGCTTACAAGATGTAGGAGATCTGACCAGAGACTTGGTCTCACAAGATCTTGGAGGCTATATATTGGCCTGAGTATTGGCTTTGGTCTGAACATGATGCACTCTACCACCCTCCTCAGAAACTTGTTCACTTCTGGGTTTTGGCTGTGCAGTGGACTTTGCAGTGCCAGAAGGATTTTTTTTCATCTCAATGTGGCATCTTTTTCATCTTCCCTGGGGATTATCCCTGACAGCTACAGTTATGGGTTAGATTGTTGCTTATCTCATGCTGCTTATGTCACAAATAGTGATGGGTATTAAGATGCAAGAGAGGAGACGACTGGCATAAATTGGAGATAGTAAAGGCTTGGATTTGGGAGGGGGTGATTCCTGATGGACACTGCCCAGTTTTAAGGAACTGGGGGATGCCTCGTTGGTGGTGGGCTTTCTACCCATCTTCACAAATGCATGAGAGGAAGCTCTTAGTTGAGTCTGGAACATGTCAATCCAGTAGGTTATTGGATAATACATGCAAAGCTGGACTGGGTTCTTGCATTGTTCTCTTCTCTATTTATTGCTGTTGTGTTCCTTCAAGTCACTTCCAAAATATCACAACCCTAATCACAAACCTTGGCCTTTGCCTTCCTTTCTACCTCAGCATGTTGTATTGTACTGTTAATAAAAGTTATGGCCTCTTTTGCTAACATTACGGGCATCTATTTCTTGATGCAAAAGCATTTATCACCGGATGAGCAACACTTCCCTGTTTTAGGGAACTTGTGGGTAACTCCTTGGTGGCCAGGCTCCTACCCACTCTGAAAAATTGGGAGCAGGTGGCTCTTGATTGAGCCTGGGGTATGTTGATACAGAAGGCAGGTGAATAACACATGGAAAGATGGATCATAATCCTGTACTTTTCTCCCCTCTTTACTTTTGTGTGATGTATTATACTGTTAATAAAAGCTGTGGCCTCTTTTACTCCAATTATTGGTGTCCGCCCATACTCTTGATATGTTAAAATATTCATCACCTGCTGCACAGAAGTTCTTCTCACAGGTGAAAAGGCCTTACTTTCATGGAACTATAACCAGGAAACTTTTCTTTAGGTATCTTTAACCATTAGGTAAAGTAGGAGACTATAGCATCACCTCCCCAAAAAACAAACCAGAGAAGACACCCCTTAAAGGGTGCAGAAGAAAATAGGAAGATTGACTTAGGAAAGAACAAGCTACCTGTTACCCTGATTTCTGAGGTCCCTTGGGGACACCTCAATGTGCTCCACGTGATGGGGAATGGAAACTAGCCAGAGCACAAGCAATAGCAATGCGAGAGGCAGGGTAACCTAGCAGGGTCTTTTACCCAGTTTTTACGGGATCAGGCCAAGCCAAAAACCAAACGAAAATGCCCAATAAATGATTTTATTGAATGAAAGTCTCATGCATCAACGCAATCACTCACACACTCACTCAAGACCTATTAAGAAGCAAAAGAGAGGAAATTAGATAGGGGAATATTGAAGAGGTTGGAGCTGGGATAATACTGCACATTTTCCTGAAGTCCTTGGTCCGGGAAAAACAGTGGAGAAGTTTCAGAGAGGGCTGAGGGGCTCAGCGCAGAGAGGGCTGAGGGGATTACTCAACGGACAGAGCAACGGTCTGCTTGGATGACTGGGAGCAATCCAAAGAACCACTCAAAAACTGGGACTATTTATAGGGGGGAAAGTACCTGACGGGTTAATCTGTTCCTGGGGAAAACAATGGGTGTGGCAACAAGAAAGAAGCTCCATAATGGTAACTTACTTTGCGCGATGAGATTACAAGGTGTTGCCAAAGTCTCAGGATCTTCAGCTGCATTTGCATTTGGTTGTGGTGTGACTTCATGTAAATGGTCCTCACCTGATAGGATGTTTGCTCAACTTGGGGTAAACACACTAATCCCCTCAAGTTGGCTTCTCAGGGGCTGAGGACCCTTTGTTTATTGTGGGTTTGCACAGCTTGAGGTCTCCCGGGGCTACGAGACTGGGGATTTTACTGGCCTGACCTGGTTTTCGATCATTTGACCATTGCTGCCTACGTGCTCATTTGGGTGACCTCTCAGGCACATTGAATCATATTTTAATATCAAAATTGTAGACCCCGGGACAAGGTTTTCCAGTGAGATAACATACCCCATGTTGTGAATAGCATACCACTAGTTTAACAATTCCTCTTTGGAAACAACAGTTGCTCCTTGATCCCTTTCACACTACAGAATCAGAGGGTTATCATTTCTCTTTAAGTGGCATGGCTGCATGCTGTGGAATTAAGACGTTGCAGTTCAAAGTGGTCTTAGAGCTTTCTGGCTGAGAATTCTAAACATTCCTCCCTAAACTTCAAATCCTAGGATTCCATGTGATGGAGCTATGGCAGTTACCGGAATTGTAGTGCTATAATTGTTAAGCACAAAATAGCTCCTTTTCATCTCAGTGATTAGTTCCTTCTTGTATGCTTCTTTTTTAAAAAAATGACTTTTCTCCAACAGAACCTTGTAGTCCTCCTTACCATTGCGTAGTCATTGCCAGACTGTAAACCAGAGCTCAGTTCTAAAAATCAGTACTGAGTTCAGTGTAAGGTGGATAAAGTGCAGCCTATGATCTCTTGGAGTCTTCCAACACTCAGAGTCCCCCAACCAACCAACCAACCAACCAACCAACCGCCTTAATAAGCTACAACTAGAGCCTTCTGTGGACACAACTGGCCAATTCTATAGCCAAAAAAATTAATTTTGGGGAGTCAGGAGGTACAGGAGTAGGGATAATCTTCTAAATTCTTGGATTGGTGTGGCTGAAAATTGCTCAGCCCTGTGCTAGATCAACATTGGGTTTCTAGGTCCTGGTCACAACAGGGTATGTTTGCTCACAGTGGAATGACTGGGTGGCAGGGGCACACCCAGAGAGCTGGAAAATGGCAATAAAAGATATAAACATGGAAACGTAAAAAAAATTAAGATCCATTTCTAGGATCTTTTTCAACAATAGGATCTTTTTTCAATAAGAGGCTTGCTTGGATTTAGATATCTTCTGTTTTGTCAGAATTTGTCTGACCTGAACAACATGAATCCTGGGAGGATTATTATCAATCATGCTTGTGCTGGCTATACAAAGTGCTCAAAATAACAAAACATAGAAAAAACCAAGCAGAAAGGGAGGAAAGCAGGAAGGATAAGCAAACTAATGGGGACTATGGTTTAGCAAGGCTGGAACAAACTCCTCAGTTGAGGGTATCTTCCAGTGGTTACACACACTTGGAGGCTCAAGCACAGGGACTGAAATCTATATGAACTTCTATGGGGTCTTTCTACATACTGCCTTCACAAGATCTGCTTGCTTAGGGGAAGGGTTTACTTAAAGCAAAGAAGGATAGCTCTAAAGATTGGGAACTTGACTTTCTAGACTGAGAGAGTCAGGACTCTGATTTTTTTCAGTGTGGAACTGATATGCAACATTACTGTACCTGTTGACTCCTAATTGCTGTACTAGTATAAGTTTGATGGGGCAATATTTGGTGGCTACCAATTCAAGAGTGTTCTCACTGACCAAGCAGAATTCCTTTGGATTTGGTAGGCAGTGTTTGGCTTCTGGCAGAAAGAAGTATTTGCATTGATAGACTTGTAGAACTGTGGAACTGGAAGATATTCCAAGGCTCGTTCTGTCCCCACTCTGCCAGCACAAGAATCCAGGGCTAAAACCTCCTTGACAGGTGGCCATCCAACCTCTGTTTGAAAATTTCCAACAAAAGAGAGTCCCCAATCCTCTTAGGGGGACTGTCCTGTTACCCTAATTTCTGGGGATCCCTCAGAGGACATCTAGACTGACCCCGATTTTAAGGAGATTTCCAAGTTGCACCATGCACGCGCTCAGCACCACATGAGAGGTAGGGTAACCTTGCGAGACCTTGTACCCAACTTTTACGGGGTCAGGCCAAGTCAAAAACCAGACAATATTAATTTATAATTGTTCTATTTATTTAAAACCTAAGTCACTGCACACTTCCGCACCCACTCACGCAGACCTAAGTAGAATAAAGAGAGGAAAATTTATAGGGGATTTGAAGAGGAGTGTCAGGGGAATACTACACCTGATCCTGATGTCCAGGAGTCCAAAATAGCAGCGGAAAGACTGAGGCGTAGAAACTCAGCACTTGGAAGGCTGAGGGGATTGCTCACACAGATGGAGTGATGGCCTGTGAAGAAGCAGGAAGCGATCTGAGAAAGAGCTCGAAAACTGGGGGTAGTTATAGGGGGAAATGTGCCTGGAGGGTAGACAGTCCCCGGGGATAACAATAGGTGCTTAGGTGGAGACAAAGCCTCTGAAAGGTCAGTGCTTGACTTCATGGGTTTCAGTCAGGGTTGTCAATAGCCCGGACGGTACGTAAATGGGAAGCGCTTGATGGTTGAATAGTCAGAAGCACTAATCCTGTCAAGCTGATGATTCAGGGCTGAGAACCTTTTGTGTGCTTGGTGCATACTTGATCGGGTTTCGATATGTACTTGCCTGGAGGTCTCCTGAAGCGGTGCGACAGAAAGTTACTGGCCTGACCAGGATTTTCCTTTGTATTTTTCAGCCATTCGGCCGTGCCCGTATGCATGCTTATCCGGGGGCCTCTCAAGCACGTGGAGGGGTATCTTTTATTTTTTTTTATATGGCTTCATATTTATATAGAACAGATGGTAAAGTCACAAAGGTATAGATAAAACAAAGCCAGCAACAATAACAAAATATTGAACTTCTTATCCTATATAAACCTTTTTCCATTCCCTTGTCCAGATTTGGGCCACTAAGGACCATTCTTTTTCAACTTTGTCCTTGTCAGTCTTTTCATCCATTAAAGCGGTCAACAAATCCATTTGGAACATCTCGTATAGTTTCAGTATCCATTGATCTTGAGAAGGTATCTCTTGACTCTTCCAGTTGAGGGCATAGACGATTCTTTTGGCCGTCACCATATATAAAAGGATTCTATTATATTGCTTTTGATACTTTTGATTAGCTACCGCAAACATATTCAGAAGGTATAACTCTGGACTGAATATCAAGTCTATTTCCAATATATTTTTAATTACGTTATGGATTTGTCCCCAATATTCCCTTGCCCTCCTGCACTCCCACCAAATACGTTACATTGTTCCTAGTTCCTTCCCGCATTTCCAACATCTGTTAGAATAATTACTATACATTTTAGCAATCATTTGGGGTGTAATATACCATCGATATAACATTTTATAGAAGTTCTCTCTCAAATTAACACTTCTTGTAAATTTTACATTCATGTTCCAGGCCTTTCTCCATTCATCTAACTCAATAGGATAACCTAAATCTCTTGACCATTTAATCATATGATCCTTAATTATTATCTGTTCAGTTCCTAATTTTAGCAATACATGATAAATTTTTCCAATGATATGGTCTTCCCCGATTAAATATTTAATATCTAATTCTTTAGAATCTGACCCCTTTTCCTGAATTCCATCCCCCTCCCTATCCTGTTTAATTCATATATAATTCTATAATGGAGCCAATTACCTTGAAATCCCAAATTTCTCAAATCATCTAGTGTTTTCAATTCATCCTTACCTCCTCGTTTACACAATATATCTTCATATGCCAAACATTTCCTATTTCTGATATATAATTCTTTGAAGAAAGCTTCTTGCAAAGAAATCCATCTTGGTTTCTTTAGATAATTTTTTTTCTTAGAAGTATTCCAGACTTTCATTAAACTTCTTCTAATTATATGTCTATTAAAATCCTTATCCTCTAAAGCTTTATGATACCATAGGTACCCGTGCCAACCAAACTTGTTGGATGCACCTTCCAATGTTAATAATCTTACGTTTTCTGTACTAATCCAATCCAGAATCCATTTCATAGCACAGGATCTATAATATAATTTAAAACTAGGCAACCCTAAACCTCCTCTATCCTTACTATCAGTCAAAACTTTCTCCTTTATTCTCGGCTTATTCCCTAACCATAGAAAACTTTTAATTTTCTTCATCCAGCTTTCGAGAAATTTCTCGTCCTTTAATATTGGTATATTCTGAAATAAATGTAATAACTTGGGGAGAACATTCATCTTTATTACTGCTATACACCCTAATAAGGAGAGTTTCAATTTTGACCATATAATTAATTTATATTCAATGTTCTTCCATATTGGAATATAGTTATTATTCATCAAATCTAAATTTTTATTTGTAATATTAATACCTAAATATTTAGTTTTCTGCCCTATCTTAATATTTGAGATTAATTCCAATTTCTTATGTGCCACTTTCTCTATATTTTTAGTTAAAATCACTTATTTATTTCTATTCACTTTAAATCCTGCAACCTCTCCAAATTCCTCCATGATCTGAAATAATTTAAATATACTTTTAATTGGATCATTTAATACTATAAGTAAATCACTGGCAAAAGCCTTTAATTTATACACTTCCTCATGAATTTGACATCCCTTTACCTCAGGATCTTCTCTAATTTTCCTATTTAATATTTCTAACGTTAGTATAAATAAAAGTGGGGAAATTGGGCAACCTTGTCTAGTGCCCTTTTCTACTACTAATTTATTTGATTTTATCCCGTTAATTATAATGGATGCACTTTGATTATTATATATGGAGTTTATCCAATTAATAAACTTATTGCCTAAATTTATTTTTCTTAAAACTTCCTTCATAAAACTTCAATTAAGATTATCAAATGCCTTCACAGCATCTATAAATAGGAGAGCCAGTTCCTTAGGAACATATTCATGGTACTCTATTATATTCACCAATATCCTTAAATTATCATTTATCTGTCTCTTGGGTAAAAGCCAGTCTGATCCTGATGTATCCATTCATTTAGTATTTTTTTTAATCTATTTGCCAAAATTATAGTAAATATTTTATAATCCGAATTTAACAAAGAGATAGGTCTATAATTATTCATATCAAGTTTATATTTCCCTTCTTTAGGTATCAATATTATGTTAGCTTCTTTCCATGAAGGTGGGATGTCCATTATTCCTTCTTGATTAACCAGTTCTAAAAAGGGGACCATCAATTCATCCTCAAAGATTTTATAGAAAATAGCCGTAAACCCACCTGTACCAGGGGCTTTCCCTGATTTTAATTTCTTAATTGCGAAGTTTACCTCTTGAGGTGATATTTTTTGATTTAACACATTCCTCATATCTTCAGAGATCTGGGAGATATTCTCTTTTCCTACATAATTTTTTATTTTTTCAATTTCCCCAGGACCTGATTTATCCTTCAAATATAATTTCCTAAAATTTTTTTGAAATTTAGAGATAATTTCGTCCTGATCTGATATTATTCGATCGTCAACTCTAATCTGAGTTATATATCCTTTTTCTTTTTTCTTATGCAATTTATATGCCAGCCCATTTAGAGGTTTTATTTCCAAATTCAAATTCTTTTTGCTTAACTTAGTTGAATTTATGTTCGATCTCTTGCAAATTTAATGTAGTAATCTGAGCATGAATTACCTGGATTTCCTTTTGAATTTTTTTATTCGACGGATCAGTCTTCAGTTCTTCCTCTTTCTCTTTAAAAAGTTTTTGTAATTTATCTTCTTTAATCCTTTTTTGTTTTCTAAATAGGTACTCTTTTTTCATCAAGATCCCTCTAATATACGCTTTCATAGCATCCCAGACTATACCTATTTTAGTTCCTTTAAGCAAATTATCTTGAAAAAAGTTTTTTAATTCCTCCTTAATATCTTGTATAGTTTTGCCATCTTTTAACAAGAATTCATTAAGTCTTCAATTATAACTTCTCTTCTTTTGATTAAATCTCAACAGTAATGGTGAATGGTCAGAAATTAGTCTAGGCAATATCTGAATATCCTCAACTAAATTGGCCAAACTTTTAGCTACCCAAATCACGTCGATTTGGGACCAGCTTTGGTGGTATGCTGAATAATATGTATAGTCTTGTTGATGACCATATTTTAATCTCCAAACATCTACTAAATTCAGTGTTTGGAGCCCTTCTTTAACCATATTGGGTAAATTTCCATGCTCACCTCTAGTTTTTTTGGATGTTTGCTTCCTATCCAATTTGCCATCCATAACCCCATTCCAATCTCCCATACATATTATTTTTTGGTAATCTGATTGTATAATAAAATCTAAACCCATCTCATAGAAGCTTTTTTTATTTTCTAAGGGAGCATATAAGCCAATTAATAATATTTTTTCATTATTCCAATTTATCTCTACAGCTATAAATTGGCCCTTGCTATCTTTATGTATTAATTTAGATTGAAATCCGCTATTTATATATAATGCTACCCCTTTCCTCTTTTGATTTTGATTACAAGCTGCATAACGTAATCCTAATTTATTGTTCTGTAAATACATCATATTTCTCTCTAGTACATGAGTTTCCTGTATACATACTACTTCAGTTTTCTGCTTTACTAAAAAGTTAAAGACTCTTTTTCTCTTAATTGGGCCATTCATTCCATTGACATTCCAGGAACAAACTGATAAGTCCATAGTATTAGACTACTTTTTTTAATATACAGTTAATTATTTCAATTCAAGAAAACATCAATTGTTTTTACTTCAGAGTAGTAACTATCTGATGTAGTGCTTTAAGTCCTCGTTCCGCCTCCCCATGCAAGCGCGCGATTTCTTTCAGTGGTAACAAACTCCCTTCTTCAGCTATATCAATCAAATCAGTCTCTTCATCTTCATTTTGGAAACTTAGCTGTAGTTGATTTCTTGTTTTTCCTTGAGATCTCCGCTTTTCTCCAGAGTATTTCATCTCAAAAAATGTATCCTGTTCCTTATCCTGTTGTAGTTTCCTTAGAAAATCTTCGGCCTTATCCGTTGTACGATTACATATCTTTTGAATTTATAAGAAAATATTATTCCTTCCTCTCTCGCCCATTTATATCTGATTTGTTTTTCACGCAGAGCTTGTGTCAAATGTTTATACTGTTTCCTCTTCGCCAAAACTTCATATGGAAAATCCTTTAATATTATTATTTCCGATCCTTCCACTGTGATTCGATTTTTGAAACTCTGTTAAATCACTAAATCTCGGACCCTCTCTCTAATAAAATGTACTGCAATGTCTCTCGGCAAATGTTGTTTCGTGGTGACCGCTGAGTTAACACGGTATAACTTATCTACTTCAAGATCTAGTTGCGCCACTTCCCAGCCAATAAATTCAGCAAGGATCGGGACGACTATTTCAGATAGGTTCTCACGAGGTCTTTCCTTAATTCCTCTTAACTTCACACTCTTGGTGCGGGCGCGGACATCTATATCCACCTTAAGCTTACATATCTCTTTATCCAACTTTTCTTCGGTTGCCTCTAGTTGTTGTTCCACCTTATTAACTTTTGTCTGCAATAACTTCATGCTCCCTCCTATTTGGGCTATTTCCTTAGTTATAGCTGAAATCTTGTCTTTCACCTCCTTCAATTCGTCTGTGACTTTTTCTTTCAATTCCCCAAATTCTCTTCGTATATCCTGGTTTATTTCTTCTTTTAACTCTCTCATAAATCCCTTCATTTCTAATCTTAACTCATTCCCGAACCTTTTAATTTCTTCTAAAACATCCTTGTCGGTGGTGGAATTTTCCTGTATATCTTCCAATGAGCTGCTCCTTTGCCGAGAAGCCTTTTTTAGCTCTCGTCACCATTTCACTCTTTAAATTTGGGAATCGGCTCTATTTCAATTGATCAATTGTAACCTAGTAATATCAATTCATCCAAATGATGATTTTGAGATTTATAAATTTATGGATGATGCACTATATCCCCTAAGTTGCGATCTCAAATGTTAGTCTTAAAAATATAAATTTTGAATTTTATTTAATTTTTAGAATTTTGGAATTTGTTTAATTTTTCTAGTAATTAATATCAAGCTTTAAATCTAAACTTCAAAATTTCAAATTTCGAATTTTAAAAATTTGAGGGAATATCAAACTACCCAAGGCTCAAAATTTAAGTGTTTGGGAGCTATGAAATTTTTAGAACTTCTCAGATTTAACAAAGATTTTACATTTAACAAAAAGTTCACTCCAGCTATATAATTTGTCTCCCTATAAACTTGACATCCTATAAACTTAACTTTCTATAGACTTAACTTTCAACCAATATTACTCCCCAACCAGAAGGTGGCACTCTATTTCTATGTATGTATTCTATGTATGTATATCACTATAAACCTAAGATCAAGTCCTAAAATTCTGCCTAGGCTGGCAATTAACATGTTAACATAAGCCAACTCTTGTTTACATTAACACTAACCTTGAAAGGAATTCACTCCCTTAAAGACACGGGTACCCAGCTGTATATAATGAAATCTTAATGAGTAACAACTTATATTAGATTATTTCAACTATTATCAGCTTACAATTTCAGATAACACAGAAATATTTTACAGTTAATACAAAATATATGAGACTTTATCAACTCTAGCAAATATCTCCTCCAGTTTCCTCCCCTTTACTCACTTATACCAATTTTATATCAACTTTATACCAGTTTAATACCTCCCCCAAACCTATTTCGACCCCGAGGCAATACCTAATTAATACATAAATACTCAGATAACAAGTTATAAATTTAAATTACTTAAGCTAATACTATTAACACTCAGGAAGGTAATCTCCCACCCTTGTTAACCCAGTGCTAACCCAATGTTATTTGTCCCAATATTTTCTCCCAGTATTTTCTTAATATTTTATATGTGTTTTATAAAGTATTTATCACCAAAATATCACCGAAGATCCAGGCATCCCAGCTTTTCAGTGACCAGCTGTCCGGCTGTTCAGCAACTCATATCCATAATATTCCGTACCGGGGATAGAGTTTTCAAATTAAGTTTTCAACTGGGCGCAAGGTTCCCAAAACATCTTAGATCACTTAAGTTACTTAAATCCTTGTACTTGTTTAAAGTTAAACAGTAGCGAGCGTCTGCCAACTGCCTGTCTATAATACAAATAATCCATGTCAGGCGCCCGGCATCCCGTATCAAAAGAGACAGAGAGTCAATTTATTATAGCTTCAGCTAAAGTTAAAGTTAAGGTTTCGATACCAATCTTAGCGTAACTTCGCTATACCGGTTAATCTCCAGTTCTCCAGTTCTCCAATTCCGACACAGCTTAGGAATAGAATTCACCACGATTATAGTTATTGTTTCATAGATTGTAAATTGTAAATCCAAATGGGGCTATAAAATTTTTTTCCCAGTTTCTAATTTGTGACGTTATAGCCAGCTTTGGTTACTTCAACAGAGCGGGGATTTCTTCGCGATGTACGTTATTGTCCCGAAGCCAGGCAGAACACGCCAGTTCACCTCCTCCCCCTCTTTCCTAATGCCGACACCCGGTCTTTCTTTGTCCACCGTCACTCACCCTTCTCCAGGCTAGACGGGGCTTCTTCTGTACGCTCCGGCTTCGAAACACAAGTTGCCGTGACCCTCTCATTCACCTCTATTCGGTGAACTCAGGCAGAGTTTTTCAACGCCATTTCTTGCTCCGTTAAGCTGATCGCTCCGGCAGAGCTGCTCACGGAGTGACCACACACGTCGCCATCTTCTTCGTCCCCCAGAGGAGGGGCATCTTTTAAATAGCCAGTTTATATTAAATTGTAGACCCTGGGTTCAGGCTTATCCATCGCAGTAACAGTCCTGAATAAATGGATGACTCCACTAGTGTCCTCCAGTGTACTGTTATTGTCTTCTGCTGCAGCTGATGGAGATACAGCTGAAAGAAAACAGAAGACTGGACCCATTTATGGATCCTGTTGAATGTCAGCAACCTCCCCTAGTGATGGTGGTTAGCCACCTCATCAGGAAATTTAGGAGTGATTTGAATTGGGCAGGGTCCTCCCATGTTTATATCCTTCTCTTTTGCCTGCAAGATAATTATACCTGGCCTTCTGGAAAGACTACCCTATAGGAAGTGTGGACTTCCTCCCTCCCTCTCTTTTTCTTTCTCTTTCTCTTTATTTTTTTTTTGAAAAAAATCTGCCTTAAATCAAGAGGAGTTGTACAAATAAATTAAAGACATACATTGTTTCCTCAGGATTACCAGACTGGAAACATAAGGGTAAGGGAGTGTTGGGGAAGGGTAGAAAGGGAAACATGAGAATACCAGAATTCTGGGTTTGTGGCAAAACTGGGAAGGAAGGGCATGTGACTTTTCAACAATCTCTGGCTCGCTTGCCAGTGGATGGAGCCATAGTGTTCTTCTTCTTACCTCAGCACAGAACAAGTACACTGAAGCAGGAAGAAGCAAGCAAAGACTATATAGACTGAAGTGGGAAGTTTTCTTAGTGGGAGAAGAACATACTCTACAATTTACTCAGTGCAAGTTTCCTTCTACTGTGTGAGAACACAGTTCTTTGAAGGAGAACTGTACCATTGGGTTAAAATTATTATCATTTCTTGACCATGTTTAAAGTTATGCAAGTTACTTCAGCAATAAAGAGAAAAGAAGGAAATAATCAGGAAGAGACATCTATCTCCAGGAAATAATCACCAAACTGTGATCAAATGTGTAGAAAATCTCTGTAAAAAAACTTTAGCATACTCATATTCATATTCTGCACCATCCAAATGAGGAAATAAAACTTACAGCTTCTTCCATTTAGACATACAAAGTTCAAAAACTTCACAAAAAATCAATGTGAATATGAATCCAAGCCTTGTTACAAGTAAGGCCAAGAAGTAGGGAAGCTGAAATTCAAACCTGTTGGCAAATGTAGGAAACAAGCAAGTCATGCACTGGAAGGAACCCTCTTTGAGGCTGAATCAGATGTTTCCTTCAGGTGTGATGAACAGTGGGGATGAATGGGGCATTACATACTGGCTTCTCTGTCTACATCCCCCACCCAAACGCCTCCTCCCCTGTCCACAAACACATCCCACACTGGCAAGGTTAATTCAAAAATAATTCATCTAAACAGGAGTGGAATGGTGCATGTAAAAGCCCCTGGTTGCATGGAGCAAACTACCCACATTCAGGGAACCATGAGTAGAGTACCATTTCAGACTTCAGTGCAAGAGAGATGTAGAGTGAGAGAACAAACAGGCACAGAGATGTATGGAGCAGGGCCAGCTTTCCCATCCTTCTACCCTCTTAGGGTCCTCTTGTGTTCACACAGGGCTACGGTTTAATCCCATGGTTCTCAACATTGAGCCAACAGATATTCTTAGGCTCCCAGAAGCCCTAGCCTGCATGGCCAATGGTTGAAAGGGGACTTGAAGGAGCACATACACATACACATAGATCAGTTTGGCTTATTACTTCCCAAGAGTTTCCAGACAAGCATAAAATGGGTGAGGATCCTCCTTTCTATATCAATACAAGCTATCCTCTTTTGCTACAATGTACCTGACTTAATACATTAACACTCAGCAGCAACAATAAACACAATGTACAACAGGAAGACTTTGTACTAAAAAGATTCTAAGTCCTCACCAAACTACTTGTCCCGGGTTTCTTTAAAAAGCTATGAAAGTGTGAAAATTGTGCTTTGTATATCTAGTCTAAATACTTACTATGTGTGCTCCCATATAGCACCAGGATGAGACATTTTAAGACCTCAGAGTCATTCTTTTTTTTGTAGAAACCACAGAAAACAAGGCCTGTAAGATAAGCATTTTGTGGCATTGTCACCTGCAATTCATTTCCTCAAATTTCAGCCACATGCACATACCCTTTGATATTTTTTTTTAAATATAGAAAAACAGCTGGAAAATGTCTCAGAAAATCTAAGGCATTTTGTGATTGGGGTCTTTTTTGTCCCAGTCAATTTAAGGCATTGGGATAGAAAAAGATGTCCCTCCCTTAAAAAAAAAAAAAAGCAAAACATGAAGCATATTAGAAATGATGTAGTCCAGTTGGCAGTTGATACACTGAAGTTCTTAGTGGAAAAAAAACATAACCTACAATTCACTCAGTGCACGTTTCCCTCTACTATATGAGAGCACAGTTCCTTGAAAGAGAACTGTGCCACTGGGTTAAAACGATTATCATTTCTTGGAAATGTTTAAAGTTATGCAAGTCATTCCAGTAAGAATGATAAAGGAAGGAAATAGGAAGAGACATAAATCACCGGGAAGAGATATGTTAGGAAGAGACACGTATCACCAAACTGTGATCACATTTGTTGAAAATTTTTATCAAAATTTCTGTCACATTCTGTATCATCCAAATGAGGAAGTATAACTCTTAGCTTCTTGCGAAACAAAAGGCATGGAAGCCTTCCATTTGGACATACCAACTTGTGTCATGGTGATTGCTCAAGGCAGAAGCTTTACATGATGCTGTTCTTGAATGTCTTAAAAGATTAAGAACATGAGAAAAGCATGGACATTTGGCATTTCTCACTCCATATATGGCAAAAGTATTGTTGTAGAAATCTGAAATAAATACATTTAATGGTTCTGTGGTTACTACAATCTTGGGTGTCCCCTTTCTTGGAGATTGGAATCTATGTGGAAAGTTTTGAATCTGTGGGCCATTGTGTTTTTCATATTGGTTGACAGATTTTAGTTAGAAGATTCTGTCTCTTTACTTTGAAGCAGCTGAATTGATAGGCATTGAAAAATTCTAGTCATAGGGGTTTGAGTTCCCACGGAAAATACATGTTTTAAAAATCAAATTAATGGATAAGTTGCTGTTATTAATATGAGAATTGGCTGCTTCTCAAATTGGAATGGCGTGATTTCTCTGCAGATGGATAGGACTTCTGCAAAAGGTACAAGGATTAGACAAAGTAAACTTGCAAAATCTTTTTTTTTTTAGCTAACGGACAATATTATTATTATTATTATTATTATTATTATTATTATTATTATTATTATTATTATTATTTTATTTATTTGTATCCCGCCTCTCCATATGGATCGAGGAGGCGAACAACTTATAAATAGCATGTATTTAGAAACATTTCTATACATGCCCCCAACAAGCTGGGTACTCATTTTACCGACCTGCGAAAGGATGGAAGGCTGAGTCAACCTTGGAGCCCAGCAGGATTGAACTCACAACCTTGTGGCTTGCAGTACTGACATTTAACCACTGCACTACCAGGGCTCCTTTGGGCCTAGTGGGTATATGGAGATTCAGGTATGGTGATAATAAATATTATACCAATTTTAAAAATGGTATATTTTGGAGTATTTTGAAGACAATTTTGGTAAAGACACCAATATCAGAATGGAACGGGATGCCAGTAAAGCCTTTATGAGAGGATGGCTCATACAACTGAATATGGAATTTAAAAAGAAGGAACAGGAAAAAATGCAGCTACTTCCAGAGAAGATAGAAAATAAAGAAGGGCTTAAGAAATCTCCCACAAATAAGGTGGTACTCAACCAAATCAGGATATTACAAAAACAGCTATCAATAATGATTGTAGGTAATATTGAGGAGAAGTTATGTTATCCCAAGCAAGAGAATTTCAAGTTCTCTAGTAAGCCAGATGGGTGATTAGAAAGCAAGAGAGAGAGAAATAATGTTAAAAATGCAAATGGGGAAAGAGATAGTGAGTGATATCAGAAACATTTGGAAGGTGTTTTATCAATATTGTATAAAAATAAGAAATTTCACATCAAAAATAAACACTTAGACAAACAAAATTTACCAGAGATTTCAGATTTGTGAAAAGAGATGGTAACTGCTCCTATAACAGTGAGTGAGCTTTTTGAAGCAATTAAAATTAAGATTGGCAAACCATGAGGATTCTATAGACTCTTCACAGTCAATCAATTACATGAGGTCTTCTCGCCTCACTCAATCAATCGTATGAGATCTTCACCTGCCTGACACAGACAAACAGACAAACTCACAAACTCACAGATAAACATTGACTTTTATGTATTCGATGTAATGGCACTTTGTTTTTGCCACTAAGACAATTATACTGTATATTACAAAAATGGAATTGTTAAAATTATTTGCCCAGTCTGCCTGAGGCATAGTATTAAGCTGACTTTAACGTTCCTGGGAATGTCTACAATTGTTCTCTTATTTTTGAATACACAGCCTTATTGTTTTGGAACAGAGTACATTGAATTGAATTTATTATGGCTCCTGTTTTGGACTGTGACATTCAAATTAGAAATGTCCTGGGACACTCAGAAAAGATGCCTAAATATTTTATGGATTTCCTTGCTAAATTTAGACAACTTAAAGCATTTACTGAAAAAAAAGTTTGGTAAGATTACAGAAGAATTGTCCCAAGTTTCACAAAAACTGGATGATTGTTTATATAAAGATGAGGAGTTTCAAATGCAACAGATGGCTGACGTGACATGCTGGCAGTCTCAGGGGAAAGAAGATGGAACACAAACTTTGCAAGACCTGACTTGCAATCTGGAAATTATGTCTACGCAAACTGAGACAAACATCCAGCAAGCCAGGGAGACAGTCAACATAGCTGATCTTGCAAAAATGAAGAATGCAAGTGATGTTACAATCCAGTTTACACTGATGATTTTGAAAGGCAATATGGATTGTGAATTGATTTTATTCTGGAGAATGCATGGCAACCGGTCTATAAATCTACAAGAAGTTCTGCTTGGGCAAGAGGAGACTAACAATACAGTGAAGGATTTACTAATGAATGAACTCCCCAGGAAAAATGTTCCTTTAGCTGGGTTCAGTTTTAAATATTGGTTTATAAAAATAAAAATAAACAACATAGATTATGCATGATTTTCTTGATAAGAATTTTAGGGATATTTAAACGTGAACTTGTTTTTGGGAAAAAATAGAAAGAACCAAGGGAAGAAGGTATTTTGATGAAGAAAATGGTTTATGATTTATCATTCTTGAAACTGGTTTATGATTATAAGTTGCTGAAGGAAATCTATGAAGGGATTGAAGATATTTAATGATTATAAAGATAGTTTCTTCTTTCCCCCCCTCTCTTTATTAAAAATTTGATCTTAAATTTAATATTTCTGCTATTTCAGGAAGAGTGATTAGAAAGTAGAAAATGGCCTTATTTTGTTTGTTGCTGTTAGCACTTATTATATGGAAACTGTTTATTTTAAGAATTATTAATTTTAGTATAGAATAGAATAAGAATTAGGTATTACTGATTAATATTGCTAAGTTTGTTAAGTTTGTTAAAATGATGATGA
>CAOLHI010006367.1:0-35526 GCA_948474755.1 Ctenosaura bakeri
GGATAGTATTGCAGCACAGAACACCTGGCATACATAGCAATATATTTTATGCATATTGGTTGCCTTCCAACTCTGCATATGGTGAGAGGTGGATTTTCTGTTACATGGGTAGAACTAATTCAGTCCCCTCTCCAACCTACCTTTCTTCTCTGCCAGTTGCTGGTGAAAATACATTGCTAAGCTCTTTTCAACTTTTTGAAGAAATGGGGGCTCAGAAATATCTTATTTAAACAAGCACACAATTAAATAAACATGAAGAGGGTAAGAAGGGAGGTTTATCACATTAAATAGCCTTGCTTTGTTCGGTGGTATCAAAGTATGTTGCTGTTGTGTAATTAGGAGAAAAAAGAAGGAAGAGTAGAAGGAGGAGGAAAACAGCAACATGGGGGAGAAAGAGAGTTGGCATCAGATGGTGGGGGGATGAGCAATCAGTGGATTTCTTACAGCTTCACCACACCACACACCCCGTTTTTCCCCCTTTCCTCTCTCTCTCCACTCTTCCAGACTGGTCTAAAGAAGCATAAGTTCTCACAGTACAGCTCCCCTCCCCCAATATTTCTGGTTGTTGTAGCCTCTGCATCCACACATCCCTGTCAAGAGGGTCTTTTCTGTTATTTTGGAGACTGTTTGTTCTCTATTTATGTACATACTCCAAAAACAGAGGTGATGCCACCCAAACATCCACCCCCATACCATGCTGCAGGATGATATTTCTGACTCAACTACCAGAAATGACACTAGCAAGCAAAAGAGAAGGAGAAGGTGTAGCAACAACCGACTGTCATATCCACCAATTTTTGGGAAGTAGTCCTGGAATGGCATTCACATGACGAAAGCCCAGTAGGTTTAAAACGACACAAGAAAATTAGCTGAATATTTTGGAGCTGAAAGAAGTTGGGATTTGAAGAGGAAATGTGTGGAACCACTCCAATGTGTGTGGGGTGTGTGTCATGTGATACTATCTTTTCACAACCAGCCCTATCAGTTTTAGATTTCAACTCATATATGAAAAAGCTGCAGTTATTTCACTCAAAAGAATGTTATAGTATGCATTCCAGGGTTAATATGAGATAAGCAAAGAATAGGTATATCACCTATATTGAAAAATGTTCAAATGTTTTAATACGTGAATATATTTTATTAATCTATGGACTAATTCACTAAAACGGGGTATAATAACTTACTTACAGCCCTAAGGATATACTACTTCAGTGTCTACCTCCAATAGTACACTATGCTTGCAAACTAAATTACATGGTTTTGTTAGGGGTGGCTCCTTCAGCATTCCCGTACTCAGTAGTTGCTAGTTTGCATGTTTCTCTGACACAGAGAATAAGCATTGCATGTATTCATATCATTTCTTGTCTGTTGGCCATAGCCACATCCCTCTCCTTGAACCAGTTAAGTACAGTTTGTCTGTGTTTGTTCATCTTCCATTTTGTAGGCCATTTCCACACTAGACTGTTATAGTGCTATCATTCCACTTTCAACACTGTATGGAATCCTGGGGTTTGCAGTTTAGAGGGGGGCCCTTGAGACCCCTCCCTAAACTGCAAACCCCAGGATTCTATAGGATGTTGAAAGTGGAATAATAGCGCTATAACAGGTTAGTGCGGAAATGGCCGTAGTGTTTTGAGTGTGGAATATGGCCTTGGAGACGAGTTCAATTCTCTGCTCAGCCATGGAAACCCACTGGGTGGCCCTGGGCATGTCACACACTCTCAGCCCCAGAAAGTCCAATGATAGCTTCACTTTAGGGTTGCCATAAGTTGGAAGCGACTTCAGGGCACACAACAACAACATTATGAGTACACATTTACCTCTGTTTTCAACTTTTGTGGGCACTAGAAATAAGAAACTGGGAATGAAGAATCATATTCAGCCTTGTAAAATCTCAGGCAAATAACTGTATAACCCTTGTCCCTAGAATCTCCTGTCCCTAGAATTTTCTTTTCCCACCGCTGTGTTTTGCATCATTTCTTTTGGAAACTTTCAAACTGCCTTTTCCAGCTCAATATGGAAGCAGGGAGACCCTAAATGTCTTCAAGTTGCACCTTGCTTCCTGTTCATCTATTTATTAATCTGTCCAAACATATCTTTGATAGGGATTCCTGACAAATTGTCAATGCTTTTGTGTGAATTCTACATGCACTTATAATACCCTGCTGCTATCTTCTGGCCAAAAATATATTATACAGTTAGGAAGGCTTAATATTACTGCAGTCCTCACCACTTTCTACTTATAGCCATAGTGCTGTATCAGTCCAAAGTGCTGTAGGCTATATTGCAGAAGAAGGAACTGACAAAACCACCACTGAGTATTCGTTGCCTATGAAAGCCCCGTGAAATTCATGGAGTCACCATAAATCAACAAGCAACTTGAAAGAACTTAAATACACACTGTATGGAAAAAGAATTTTGCTAGGCTAATGTGGCATTAAATGTCCATCACAAAGGAAGGGGATTACGACTGAAAAAACAGAAAAAAATTAAGTGCATGGAATCTAAACTATGCTCAAACACACCAAATTATAACTAATGTCTGCATGAATGGAAAACTGCTCATTCCTTTCCCTTGCTCAGCCCTGGAAAGCAGTACCAGAAGATTGGAATTGGTGGGTAAGGGAACACATATAGAAAACTGTGCATTTGCTATGCACAGTAAAGGAAGAAATGGCATCCTTTTTCTGGGACCATGGGACAATTTGTAAGGTGGCACCTTTGAGTGGTTGCAGAAATCAGTGACCATTATTGACAAAAGGAAGCTTCTGTATGTGCACTGGATAATTAGGCCAAAACACGTCCAAACCATGCCTCCGTGTGTCTACATCCCCTTCTTGAGATCCCTAGTGTCAACATGCTTTTTCATGTTATGCTATCCCTTCATCAATGTAGAATGTTCAAGATTTAGCCAAGGTGGCACACACATATCATTTAAATCATACAAAACTGGAGATAGAATACTGAATCCATGCTAGATAACCTTTAGCTGTATATTTAGCTCCAGCTGTTTTTCTTTGGCTTATCTTCTGCACTGTATTTGCAATTTAATTTGAGATCCGAACTTGGTATAACTCCTTCAGATATATTAACGTCATCACAGTGCCTTGCTTTTGGAACAGTTCCTAGGAACTTGCAAGCAGGTCCTATCAAGGAATGCCAAATCCTTCCTATACAGAAAGTGAAATAGAAGCGTATAAAGTACTTACACACAATGCTCTGCATTCTGGCTTAATGCTTTCTTCTACATAAATGTGCTTTATGTGTAATATTGGAGATTACTCTGTTAAGAATAAGCAAAGAAGCGACGGTCTGGCAATTGTCATATCATCTCAAAACTTTGCAAGAATCACTGGGTCTTGAACACCTTGTCCATGATCTCTAATACTGTAGGAGAATCACTGAGTTTTCACTGGATTCAGCATTTTAAATGATATAGCTATGTTACAAGCCATGGTGATTTGGTTACTTACCAACTTTGAGGTCTGCAAATATAAACATAGACTATAAGATATAAAATAGAAAGCTTTGTGTATTAAATAGTGTGTGTGTTACTAAGAGCCTGGAGACAGCTTAGTACCAAGCAGAACACCTACTCAGCTGTAAACAAAGCAAACTTAACCAATAGTAAACTCACAGCAACGGTTAATGCAATCAGCTGGCTGATATAATCTGATGGAAGGCACCGAAAAGCCAAGATCTGACACCAGCTGGTATGTTTATGTTATCTCCAAGAATCTGATTAGGATTGTTGATATAAACAAGGTTTCAATATAGATTTTTTTTATCTAATTGGACCAGATATCTCACTGTAACAGTCTAGTGTGGAAATGGCCATAGCAATGCTCAAGGATGTTAATCCTTGGAAGCTTCTGTGTTCGCTGATGCCTGTTTAGAGATGTGAATGTTTGCATGTATCTATGATTGCATATAATAGAATAGACTAAAAGATTGACAGAGATTCCTGCCCAGGAACAGGAGAATATCTTAGGGCAGAAAGTCAGTTAGTACGCAGAAGTCTTTCAGGTAGTAAGCTGATAATCTGGCAGCAGAGAGAGAACCTAACAGCCTCCTTTAGTGATGTTGCCCAGAATGACAGAGTGCAGCAGATCCAAGAACTTTTACAGTGGAGGTACAGATGATCTCCCTCTCTCTTTCTATCACTCTCTCTCAATCTCGTGTCATCTGACTCCAAGCCAGGAACATTCTGGACACTCCATGAATGTCCCAGCTTGATATGCCACCAAGTCCTTGGTCTCCTCAGCAGCCCTGATAACACAAGGGGGCTACCATTTGCTCTGCTGGGCTCCTGGTTCAGGTTTCCAATGGTACTTAGAGGCAATGTGGACAGGAAGCTTTAGTGAAAGGACCCTCTGAGGAAAAGTCAGCACCTTGGTCATAGACGATACACCCAATAAGAACAGAATCTTATCGAACAGAATGGAAGGTGGTTGGGCAGCAGTTGTGTTCTCAAACATCATACAGGCACAGTCAAACACACCAGGAATGTCAGCTTCCTTCACCACGACGGGGAAGCGAGGGAAGCTCCAAGAACAAAGCACTTCCTTCATGAAAGCAAAAGTGAGGACAACAATGAATAAGAAGGGGATGCCCAGTGCATTTGACTAAATCATTCCTCCTTACTCAAGCATTCTGAGGTTGCTTACATCAGCACTAAACACCAACGGCCATAAATCTCTCCCTGCTTCCATTCATCAGAGTCATGTTAAGTTCTTGCATGTTGAACAACTCCTCCTTGCACTTTTCGTGGGATGCTCAACTCTCCTTCTTTGGAAGAAGAGGCCCGGAGGACATGAAGCAAGCCAAACAGTTACCAAAGCAAAACCTTGGGTTGAAAAAGAGCCGACTCTTAAATCTAAATTGAGTCAAGAAGAGCTGGATTCTGTATATGCGTTGTACACTGAACAAATCTGCACAGTTACCCTCATTTTGCAGAATTAATTTTGTTTTTCTAAATCTGAGATGCTAACTAACTTAGCCACTAAAAATCTTATTCAGCCAGAGATTTCACCAGGCCTTACCTGTGTATTGCAAAGATATCTTCATAGTTATGACTAGAAACTTGCTTTTTAAAAAGGAACACTTCAGGAGGCTAATTTGCCCACCGAGTTGCAGGTGAAAGGCAACAACAAACAGGGCTGGAGCTTGCAAATGGGCACCCCAGAGACCACTAGAACTCAGACTGCTTACCCTTAGGCCTTTTCCACAGCACCCTCTCATCCTGCCATGGGGACGGGAGGACAGGACCGCAACGATGCTTCTGCATGATGTTATTCTGGTCCTTTCCTTCTCCTGTCCCCAGATCATGCCACTTACCTGTCTTGCAGAAGGGCAGGAAGCGTGATGGTAGCACTTCTTGCCCCAGTGCAGCCAAGGAAAGTCCCCAGCTGTGCTGCGAAAGGAAGCAGACGCCACCCCAAGAAGGTACATTGTGGAAAGGACCTCAGTCTCCTTTCCTCCTTCCTATTATATAGCTGAAGGGCAGCCAACAGAATATGTTCATGGAGATAGATGTTCATTTTATTATTTCAGCTTTACAAATATATTATCCTTTTCTACAACAAACTGGTGCTTATTGCCAAGTATCATAGTATCGCTTCATACCAGAAGTTTAGAAGCAAAGTCCATTTTATTTCTGTAGTCATGATTGTACTATTATGTATTATTACTTAATGAAGTTTAAAATGCAAATGTGCGTTTGATCAGGGTATTTCTCTTTTTAATAAGATGAGCAAAAAAGGTGTTTCCTTCTCCTAACATATCAGGGATATAGAAGTGGTTTGTAAAGCTTGGCATTGCTGGGGGTGCAGAAATACCTGCATCTCATGCTTTAAATTCTGTGAGGCAGTGAAATCCCTGAAGTAAACAAAAACACACTGGATAAGGGCCAATAAACCAAAGCCAGTTAAGCCTACCCTGATCTGGTTGAAAAGCCATTATTATAAAGGTTCCGAAACAATTATATTAGTTATGTCAATTTTAAAGAGCAATTCTAAAAGCTGGTTGTGGGCTGGTCATCAGGAACATCTCTCACCACCATCCAATTAGCCTGGTACACTGAAAACATTAAGGGAGACCTTGGTTTGGGTTCAGCCACTTACGAGAACTTTCTCAGTTTTGGCATCATGCCTTTGGTATTCGTTTCTTGAGGTAACCTGCAGTGCTGCCTCTCATGCATTAAACTGAAAAGGCAAAGACTCCTGAATGGGCTTCTCCAATGTGGTACCCTCCAAATGTTTTGGAATTTTACTCCCATTGGCTACTACCAACACAACTAATTGTGAGGATTTATGGGAGTTATATTCCAAACTATTGAGAGTATACTGGGTTGGATTACCCAAATGAATATTTATTTATGCTTACATGTTTTTGTGTTCCTTTAGGAGTTTTTTTGTGTTGATTTAATTATGTGTTGATTTAATTAATTTAATTCTTTGAAAAAAATACTTGGTATGATTTCGATTGTTTGGAACAGTGCTTATATAGGTGGCAATGATCAGCTGTTCTGCTTTATCCAGAGCAAGGGCAGTGGGTTTAAATGAGAATAGCTATAGTTTTTTCTTAGTCTGAAGGTTCAAAATATTATTTCAGTATCGGCTGTTACACTCAGGTTCATTCTTCATATTTGAAGATACTTTGAGCTGAACAATCCACCAGTGGTTCCATTGGTTTTCTTGCAATAAAGTGTCAAAACTAAAACCCAAGCCTATTCCTTTCAAGAAAGTTAAAGAAACCAACCTCCACATGACATATATGACTGAGGCCAAAACTGGCTGGCAGAAATAGAAATATTATGTGGAAAGAATAATATCATGTAAAGTGGATGTGCTAGCTATGGCAATTTCTGCACTACGCTCTTATAGCACTATTATTCCACTTTCAACATCCTATGGAATCCCGGGGTTTGTAGTTTAGGAGGGGCCCCAGCCAGCCCCTCCCTAAAGTGCAAACCCCAGGATTCCATAGGATGTTGAAAGTGGAATAATCACACTATAAGAGTGTAGTGCGAAAATGGCCTATATCAATTTAAAGCAGACATACTTGTGTCTTCATGGAAAGACCAAGTATTTGACCAATGTCTCCTTTTGAAATGTGCAATGGATACATCTCTTTACAGCATTGCTACTTCATATTAATTCAAACATCCAAACTTTGGAAGTTTGAGCATGAGTGTCTGAAAATATTACAAGCAAAATTAAGTTATAAAGTAAAAGTTACACACAACTAGTCAAAAGTACCAATATTTTAGTATGCAGTTACTGAACTTCCCAATTATCACAATATAAAAATGTAGGACCCAGTAAAAAGCTGTGTTTCTACCTTTTCGGGCTTTTTAAAATATATATTATATGAGAATAATGTGTGCTGATCTCTTGGTCTAAAAGGCTTAATTCTCATTATAAGGCCCAATTTTTCCACCTTCAGAAAAGTAGCTGTCCTAAGTAATTGTTCAACAATAAATAGACATGAATAAAGTTTGTGGGGATTTCTTCTGGTTTTATTTATCTTTCAGTTAAAATTATTGAAGGAGACTGAAAAGAGCTGCTTACTGCAAAAAAAAGAAATCAACAGGATTTTGTGTGATGTGTGGATGTTGATAATTCACTCCTGCCTTAGCAAAAAATGAAACCAAAGAGGGAGTGAATTGCATTGATCCTTCATCCATGTAAAAGGATGTCCTTAGAGCTGGAAGATCAAGTGCCGGCATCTTAGGGACTTTCAGATTTTTTTTCCTGATATCAAAGCTCTGTATTGTACCCCTCTTGGTTACATGTTGACAGCTTCTGTTGCAGTCTTGGAAAACAGTGTGAACCTGAGGGAACCCAGCAGATGCTTCCATTCAGCTCCACCCCAGACTCTTCCCATGATCCAGCAAGTTTCTCAGACCTGCCTTCACACACCCTCCATCTTTACCTGGGAGCAAACCTTCCTTTCCAGGCTACAAAATGCCAAATTCTGCAAAGAAAAAGAAGAGACAAAACATTGTGCCTAAGGCATTTCACAGTAAAGCATAAACATTGGTTAAATATGCATTATCAGAGGCACTTCCAGCACAGAACTCTAGCCTCCTCTGAGTGCTTCAGGAGGACAGGGAGCAGTCACATAACACAGAAACAGGAGAAGCACAGGGACATACGTTATGAGTGGAGTTAGCAGCTGCATCATTTCCCCCAGGTTCCATTGTATTGTTGCATGAACTGGTTGTCTGTTCTGGGCTGGAGCAGGAGCAAGAGAAGGGCTATCACATTACAGTGGTGGACTGAAAAATGAACTCTGAGCCTGGCAAATGTTCCTCTTTCCCAAATGGATTTTCAGTCAGCAATTGTGTTTACTTTAGGGAAAAAAAATATTGTCAGAAGTTTATAACATTGTAATAACTAAATAGACCTTCCTGGAATTTGGTCTGCTGGCATTCTTGGGCTAATGGCCAAGTTCCTGAAAGTAGGGTGGGGAAGGGGTCTAGTCTCTCATACTGGTCTGTCGACAGCATACTGGCAGGGGCTCAGGCTGGAGGTGGCTGTCTGCACCGCTGGGTAGGTAAAGTTGGCGTGCTGCTTAGCCTTCAGTCTCAGGCTTGCCAGGCTGGAGTTGCATGTGTCCCTGTACATGTAAGGGCTGGCCGAGGAGGCATAAGGACAGGTACTGGATGAAACGGCAGAATTAAGGCCAGGACTGTTGAGGTTGTTGAGGCCTGGGCCTGGCACGCCAGTCACAGTTGAGGGAACCATGGAGGAGGGCATAGGCATGGATCCGATGGAGCTGGGTGTTGAGAACATAGGCTGTGATGAGAGAGGGTTGACATTCATGGAATTGAAGAAGGGGAAGCTCTTGGCTGACAGAGTGCTGGCAGCAAGGCCTTTGGTAGCCCAGTTGTTGTATGAGTAGCCACCATACATCTCATCATAAGGCTGCATCAGTCCATTGAACTGGGCTCCAAAGCTGTTTTTACAAAGTTCTGCCTGCTGGTTCCTTTCTCGCTTCCTCCATTTCGCTCTGCGGTTCTTAAACCACACCTGTAAGAAAAGGAAATAGTTCTAGTCAGCATTTGGATAAGGGTGTCAGGGAGGAGTGTGCTTAATGTGGGTAGTTCTGGCTTTAAGCGATAGAAGGACAGGTAGATTTCAAAAGGAACTAATACCATAGACTGAGATCAAGTCACTGTGGCTATTGACTTCTTTATGGGGAAGTTGCTATAGGACAAACCTTTGGAACAAGAACCATAAGCATGAAGAATTTGAGTTCTACCTCTAGATAACCTCTCTGGTTGGACACAGCAGGTGACCTCTTTGCTTAACAAATTAGCAGTTCTTGTATAATTTTGAAAACAGGTTCAAAAGTGCTGGTGAATCCTGAAAACACTGTGTCTGCTCTGAAATCTGAAATATCAGTAATTACGGTGTACAGTTTTCCTCTGTGTGAGGGCACAACACCTGCATATGGAGGCATCCTCATGAGTCTTCTCTCAACCCATTCATTATTCCTTTCAACAGAAGAGAAAAGGGAGGCTCAACAAGAACGTGGCGGGGGGGTGGGCTACACAAATGTTACCCTGATTTCTGGGGGTCCCGTGAGGGACACCTAAGTGTGCTCCAAATTACAAAGTTGGGAATTAGTCAAAAGAGCATAAGCTAGCAATACGAGAGGCAGGGCAACGGAGCGAGATCTTTTACCCAATGTCTACGGGGAGCAGGCAGAGTCAAGGAGCAAACAGAAGTAAAATAATAATTGTGTTTTTTATTAAAATACAGTCAAACAAGTGTATGCAACACACTCACACAGAGAACTATAGAAATAAAGGTTGGAGTTGGATAGAGGGATTTTTAGAGGAGGTTTTGGTATGGGAAATACCACACCTGTCCTGAAGCTCAGGTAGTCAGAAGAAGAAGTTCATGGAAATGGAGTTTCTCAGCATGTGGAGCTGAGGGAAGGCTCGCCAAACGAAGCGGCAGCAAGGCGGGATGGAAGCCAAGAGCGATCCGAGGAAGCGCTCAAAGTCAGGGGTTCTTATAGGGGAAAACGTGGCCGTAGGCTAGTCCGTACTTGGGGACAACAATGAGTTTTGGGCTGGAGACAAAGCCTCCGAAAGGTCAGAATTTTACATGATTGAGTTAAGGCGGAATTGTCAATAGAGTAGCCAGTATGCAAACGCGGAGTGCTTGACAGATGAGTATTCGGCTAGCCAAGCTGCCTGCTCGGGGCAGGGAGTTCTTTGTAAGTAGCATGCATACATAATATGGTACTGGCCTTGAGGTCTCCTGAAGCGGCAGGTCGGCTATTTCTGACCTGCCTGTATTTGTTTGGAATATTACAGCGATTAACAGCCATGCCTGTATGTGAGCTTGTTGGGGGGCCTCGCAAGCACGTGGAGTAAAAGGAGTATAGTAGGCCAAATTATTGATATCAAAATGATATCTAATATCCCACAAGTCCGGGCTGGGAACTACAGTAACACAAACCTCCCTGTCCCTCTAATGTCCAAGTCTAAGCAGAAAGAAGAAGCACGACTACAAGGAGATTCCTCCTCACATAAGCACTCTGTACCCACATGCAATGAACATTCATACCCCACGTCTGCATTTACAAAACAATAAATCCATAGTGAAGTTCCTTGGGGTTGTGCAATGTAAATCTCTGTGTGTGGAGATACACATTGAATGTACTATGCAACCCTTGTGGTAAACTTTGTGAAACCAAATGCACAACTCAATGTGGAGCTACATGCATAACGGCACCTCATGTGTGATTCCACTTCTGCAAGCATGAACTAAATGTGAGTGTTCCTCATTGAATAACCCTCCAGCCCAAGCCCTCACTCTTTCACATATTCGGTCAAAGTAGATCTGGTACACTTTAACCATACCCGGACTCTAGCTTCAGTCAAATTGGTCCAGACAGCTATCTCCTCTCGGGTACTCATGTCAGGATACCGGTTTCTCTGGAAAGTGGCTTCCAACTCCTGGAGTTGCTGGCTGGTGAAGTGAGTTCTTTGCCTACGCTGCTTCTTTTTCAAGGAGCCATCCTCAGGATTGGAGTCATCAGTCTGATTCTGCTGTGACTTTTCTGTGTCTGTGAGAAGGAAAGCACAGGAATTTACCACAGAGTTTCACAGTGCTATGGCCTTTCCAGGAGTCAAGAGGCAATACTCTTCTTACACAAGCATCGTAAAGTGAGGCTGGGGATTGGCACAGATTATGCTGCTACCATGTGGTGAGCTATTTGTGTACAACAGCTCAACATACAGACTGAGCCATTTTGTTATGGTCCAGATAATAGCCAAAGACAACTAAATAAAGTTTTCCCCCATACTTATGGTGACCTACTGTGTATGCACAGATATTTTGTGGGAAGCACACGAGGACGTATCGTTCCCCTCAAAAACTGCTCTTCATTCTTCCACCCTACTCCCCGCATCCCTACTTCATTCTAGCATCTAAGATCTAGCCTATGAACCTGTACGCTGTTGATGGGATTAAGCCCTGGTTCATTCAAAGCTACTTGCAGAGCTACTTACTTACTGATCTCGCAGAACCAGCCAAAAAGAAAAGGCTAATGAAAACCAAGAGAGATGTAACATTGAGAGAGCACCTGGAGCACAGTCACTGTAAAGAGAAGATTCAGAAGCTATCCAATGAAGCAACCGCTTCCTACATTTTCCTGAGGAATAGTGATAAGAGGCACAAACAGGAGACCAGCAGCAAGACACGCTGCATGACAAGGAAGGAGCCAACCTAACCACCAACTGCAGTAAGAAGAAAAAAAAAGTGCTGGGATTCATTGCTCAGGTGTATAGAGAGAACTGTACGCCAGCTGGACAAGAGGAATTGGGAAGTATGCTGTCTGTCTGGTGCACATATCCAGGATGTCACTGGCAAGTTGCTGAAGCTCATCAAGAACACAGAGCAGTACCGGTTTCTTCTGATTCATGTGGACACCAACAACACTTAAAAGAACATCTTTGAGCAGATCACTTTAGATTACGAAGTGTTGGGCAGGAAAGGGAAGAGTTTAGAGGCATAGGTGGTAGGTATCCTTACCAAATCTACTAGTGAAAGATAGAGGACCACATCGGGACAGGAAAATGCTCCAAGTAAATGATTGGCTGAACAGATGGTGTTCATGAGAGAGGTTGGGCTTCTGAGACCATTGTCGTTTCTTCTTAGATGAAAGAGTACTTGCTATACCTCATGAAGACTGAGAAAAATGTCTTTGGCAAAAGAATGGCTAATCTGATCAAGAGGGCTTTGAACTAAATCCTTGGGGGTCAGAAATGATTGCTTAAACATCTGTCCAAAAGCAAATTCTAAACACAAGAAAGCAAATTCTAGAGGAGAAGCTGAGAGAGAGTGGGAGCCACAGTAAAACTCTGAGTAGAACAAAAGATAAGGACACTTTAGATGTCTACACATCATTGCACAGAGTTTGAGAAACAAGATGAGCTGGAAGTCTAGTGCAGGAAGGTAAACTTGACTTAACAGGTATAGCAGAAACTTGACAGGATGATTCCCATCACTGGAATATAACAACTGAAGGATATAATCTGTTCAAAAAGAATAGATAGGGAAAGAAGTGAGGAGGAGTGGCATTACATGTCAAAGCCAAATTCACTTGTACAGAAATCCATACAAGTGACCAATCTACATTAATGGAGAGCGTCTGGGTAAAAATAAATGGAGAAAGAAATGAAAACAGCACTGTGATAAGAGTTTGCTACAGGCCACCAAGACAAGGTGGTGGATGATGCTTTTCTGAAACAAATCTAAGCAAGCTCCAAGATCCAAGAACAGGTAATTACGAGGGACTGCAATTATCCTGATATCTGCTGGGTGACTAGCTCTGCTAAGCATGGTCTCTCCAACAACTTCCTGGTGTGCCTTGGAGATAACTTCCTCTTTCAAAAGGTAGAGGAAGGGTCAGGAGTTCCAGACTTGACCCTAACCAACAGGAAGGATTTGGTCACTGGAGTCAAACCAGTTGGTACTTTAAGGGAGAGTGACCATGTAATGGTAGAATTCATGACTGTGGGACAGGCCAAAGCAGAGTATAGTCAAACATGAATCTTGGATTTCAGGAAATCTGATTTTATCAAGTTCAGGGAAATACTGGGCATACCACCCACTACTTTGCTTCAGTTTTCTCCCAAAAAGAAAACTGGGCACTTCCATGCAGCAGCAGAGACCTTCGCAAGGAATCCAGGTCGCAAATCGAAATGGATAAGAAGTTAGTCAACAATCACCTAGTTAACCTAGGAATATTGAAGTAACTTGCTAACATACTTGCAGAACCACTTTTCATCATTTTTGGGAAATCCTGGAGAACAGGTGAAATGCCAGAGGACTAGAGATATGCAAACATTGTCCCTCTTTTCAAACAAGGCAAAAAAGAAAATTCCGGAAACTACAGGCCAGTCAGTGTGACCTCAATACTAGGGCCATTTCTGTACTAGATTGTTCTAGTGCTATTATTCCACTTTCAATATCCTATGGAATCCTGGGGTTTGCAGTTCAGAAATGGCCTAGGAAAAATGTTAAAACAGATTATACATTGATGACAATGCTGTGACTAGTAGGAGCCAGCATGGGTTTGTCAGGAATAAATTCTGACAAACTGAACTTATATCTTTTTTGATTGGGTCGCGTATTTAATAGATGATAGGAATGCTGCAGATATCATTTATCTTGATTTCAGCAAAGCATTTGATAAGCCCCCCCCATGATATTTTGATTAGCAAACTGACTAAATAAGGAATAGATGGAAACACCATCAGGTAGATCCAAAATTGGTTGGAAACTCATGCTCAAAGAGTTGTCATCAGTGGTTGTGCTCCAGATGGGAAGGAGAGCTCAAGTGGACTGCTGCATGTTTGTCCTGGGGTTATATTCTTCAATATTTTTATCAGTGATTTAGGTGAAAGGAATCCTTATCAAATTTGTGGATCATACAAAACTGGTACAGATAGCTTACACATTGCAAAACAGGAACAAAATTCAAAAGGATGAAAGGTATCTTAAATTCTGTTCCCACCTTCTAGTATTTGGTGATCATAATCACTAAATATGCATTTCACTATTTCTCTGCCTCCTGCTGGCCACATTAATTTTTTTTGCAACAGATGTTAGAATTAGCAACCTTTGTATGCCTGTATTCACTAACTGCTAGCTCATCAGTTTGCAGACTTCCTGTTTGCTTGCTCCTCCTCCATTAGACCACATATTGGATTATGAACAAGTAATTTGTAAACAGAGCTGCTTTTATTTATTTTATAAGGAAGACTAAGTGGCTTTCTCTGCTAGATGCTGTGGATGTTTGGTGGGGGGACTACTGTATTTGCTGGCATATAAGATGCACTTTTTCCCAAAAAAATGCCTTCTGAAAATGGGGTGCATCTTATACAGCGGCAAACATGGTAACTCCTGCTGGGGCATAGGAAATCGAGGGGAATGAAAGGAGCGCTCGTGCAAATGCCTACCTGGAGAGAAGTCGCTGCTGAGGCAGAAAGGAAAGGCCTTTTGTTCCTTTTTGCCTGGGGAGAGGAGTTCTCTTCACCAAGGAAGAGACAACAGGAAAGAGGAGAAAGGAGCTTTTGTCACAGACACACTCTTCCTATTCTTTCTGCCTCAGCAGGGAGGTCCCCCCACCCAGGCAGAAACGACAGGAATGGGAGACAGGGTATAAAATATTTTCCCCTAAAGAATCTAGTCTGAAAATAGGGTGTGTTTTATACACCGGTGCATCTAACATGCCATCAAATACTTGCCAGCTTCTGCTGAACGCCAAATATGAGGAGGTGGGAATAGAATACAAGATACCTCTCGTCCTTTTGAATTCTGTTCCTGCTGAACAATTTGATTCTTCTGCTTGTGAGATTCAGTACTGTCTTTCACATTGCCCAACAATACAATAGTGAAAGAATGTCAGCCAAGATCCTGCATCAGGAGATATAACTAAGGCAATGAGGTTCTGTTGTTGTAACGACACCTCTTGATGCCATCCCAAAAAACCTAGGCAGCTGCCTGTTGCAAAGCACCCTGCTACCAGGAGAGGGCCGCAGAGTCATCACATACTGCCCTCCTCTCTAGAGCCTCACAGATCTGTCTGTTAGAGAGGCTGTCCTGCTGAAAAGGTGGTTTTAGAGGGCACTATCAGTCACTCCAACGGTGCAACATCATAAATACTAAATAGGATGTCAGCTGTCTTTAGCCAAAAAGTCAATCAGATTTTGATGCTTGACAATCAAACAAACAGCTGTATGCCTTTTGAGCTTCCAGGATTTTCTGCAATTTTCAACACGACTGGGGAAGTGTGGTGTGGCTCTCAGTTTAGAGGCAAAGAAAAGTGGATAGGTTTCAGGGCTACTCCTGCCTTGCTTTGTATTCATAAAGGTGTCATTTTTTAGTCTTGGCCAATCTGCTAAAACCTTTGAGGTTTACAATGGCTGTAGAAAACTCTTTAGGGAAGTGCATGCAAGACACACACTGACATTTAGAATCTCACTGCCCCAAAGGGATTTTGAGTGTTTCGTGATAATTTGACCAAAAACAACTTGTACGTCATTATGAACACTTTAAAAATGCATCTTGCTGGCACTGGCAACAACAACAACAACAACAATCCAAGCCTACAATGAACATCATTCTTTCTACTCCATTAGATCACATATTTGATTATGAATCACATATCAAGATATACTTCAGAGATTATATCCCACCTCCGCTTTAGCAGAGACTGTGCAGATCCTTCTGCAACAGAGGAAAACAGAGGAGAGAGCAGCTCTTGCCTCCCAAGCCAATAGGCAGTGCGGAATTAAGGGTCCCGACTCAGGGTTAGCAGTTACTCCTGCCTAGATTTGGCTATAGTCTGGCTGTTCCATATGAGGATGTTTAACCCAGATGCTGATATGGCCTATATGTTAATTTGCTTTTTGTCTTGGTTCTGCACATTTGGTTGGCACATGATGAGTTTTAAAACTGAGAAGTGTTTTATTTGGATATAAATTCAAGATTTCCTATGAGCAATTTGTGCTTCATTTGCTTGCTGGCTGCTCAAAATATGAGAAACTACTTTGTTAAGGAGAAATCAAACATCTCTCTTTTCATCTGCAAAAACTGAACATTCTGCAACAGAGACATTTTGTTTAGACCATTCTACGTACTTACCACTGTGTTCTTGTCCCTTGCAGCTGTGCTCATGTTGAGGAGTCCCAGATTCTGAGAGAGAGAGCGGGGGACTATGGACTTCTGAGTCAGTGAGCAAGTTGAACTCCATCTGCCTGGAACAAATATTGGAGAATTGCTAAAGATACACACACAAAAAGTGTGAGTGGTGTATATCTGAAATGTTTCTTTACTTAGAAGCAAGGTTAGTTCAGTGGAACTTGTTCCAGGCTACATTGCATGCTGTAAGATGTAAGTATGTGTAGGGCCAATCCGGACTGGGGCCACCACACATGTAAAGATGAGACATAAATCTTTCTACTCACCACCACTTTTGCTCTAAGTCTCACTCCATAAAAAAGAGGGGGGGACCTATCTCAGTTGGCCCTGGCTGAAGCCCCAGCTTCAGGAGCTGAGTGACAGCTACAAGGGGAACTTTCAAGTTCCTTCTACCCATGTACCAGTAGTCCTGATCCAGTCTGCACTGATGTGTTTAGAATCATAGAATCATAGAAATCTAGAGTTGGAAGAGACCACACAGGCCATCCAGTCCAACCCCCTGCCATGCAGGAACACCCTCAAAGCAATCCCGACAGATGGCCATCAAGCCTCTGCTTAAAAACCTCCAAGGAAGGAGACTCCACTACACTCCGAGGCAGCAGATTCCACTGCCGGACAGCCCTGACTGTCAGGAAGTTCTTCCTGACGTTCAGGTGGAATCTCCTTTCCTGCAGCTTGAATCCATTGCTCCTTGTCCTGGTCTCTGGAGCAGCAGAAAACAAGCCCTCTCCTTCCTCTACGTGGCATCCCTTCAAATATTTAAACATGGCTATCATGTCCCCTCTTAACCTTCTCTTCTGCAGACTAAACATACCCAGCTCTCTAAGTCTATCCTCATAGGGCATGGCTTCCAGGCCATGTAACAAAGGAACCTCAGACTCAGCAGTATGCATTATGCATGTTTACTCAAAGTAAAAACTTCTGCTGTATTCCACAGGACCTTTTGTAAATGTGCAAGGAACTACAGCCTGCCTGCCTGCCTTCTGCTGGAGGTAGGGGTGGTGATATTAATGGATGTGTGATTGGGCAACATTTGAAATGGTTGAAAATCTCTGATTTCTACCTGGTCCCTCACTCCAACTTAAAAACACAACACTGTATGTTTTTCTCCAACAGAAAAAGAAATTATATATTCATTATATTTCTTTCTTCATTTTTCTAAATGGACACTTTCTGTGTGCATTATTGATATGTGTGCATTTCTCTCACATGACTGAAACATGTATGTGTGCATTTTTAAATGGTTAATATACTTCTAACTTTCAAACATAATAATTTATAAAACAGATTTTGGTGGAGTGCACAGATCATATTGCAGGCTTGTAAAATACAGATTTACAATTGCAAATTGCATTCAGAGCTACGTTTGGATCCAAGATGATTTTTTCTGCCACGACTACTGCCATCATTTCACCTAAACATCAGGAAGAACTTCCTACAGTCAGAGCCATTTGAGAGTGGAATATGCTGCCTCAATGAAATATGGTAGAGTCTCCTTCTTTGGAGGTTTTTAAGCAGAGGCTGGATGCCCATTTGCTGGGGGGGTTTTGAGTGTTTGTTCCTGCATGGCAAGGAGTTGGACTCAATAGCCATTGTGGTCTCTTCCAGCTCTCCGATTCTACTAATACTGCATTTTTGTGAGTTGCTTAACTTGCATTAAAATGGGACGGCACAAACTAACTTCCTACTGCTGTTAGAAGATTATTATTTTAAGATTATCATTTTAAGAGGATATGGGGGAAAAGGTAGGAAGAAAGGGTACCAATTTCTGACTACAGCCACGTCCAGAATGGAGATTGTGTCTGCTTGTGAATTGGCTGGCATTTTTGCTTATTTGTTTCATTATCCTGTACTTTTAGCTTACACTTTTCTCTACATTGAGTCAAAATGTGATGAGCTTCTTTTTTTTATGCTTCTGAATTTTAAACGCTAACACTGAACATCTCATTTTTCCTAATCTGAGAAGAATTAAGAATTTTTAGGTTAAGGGGAAAAAAATGAAAGACATTATGGATTCCTGCCTGCCTATCTCAGATCATGTGACGGCAAGCATAGTGTTCTGACTCATGCACACACACGAACAAGCACTCAGTCACCACCCCCGGCTCACACAGACCTGTCACTTTTAGGTGGTGCACCTGTATATGAAATGCTGGGAAGGGAGCTGTGTTTGCTCTGATACCTTTTCATGCAGTATTTTGTGCAAGAAGGGGACTCCATCTGTAGCTCTTGCTATTGTCATGTCTTTTGCATGATTCTTGGAATTATGCAGAAACGCACAGTGCATTAATTCCCTGGATTAAGACTTGATTAAGACGTGTGTAACTTTGCTGTCTCTGAATGTATTAAGACCCCTTTTCAAGGAAGCAGCAGATGGAATTTCTTCCCAATGTTTGTAGATGATAATTTCCCCTTCTTTGACAGCTATTTGCATACGATTGCAGCTGCCAGGCACACAGTTTCTTCCCTTCCAGAGACTGAAATGACACTGCTTAAATTCAGAGTCTTCTTTTTCATCTGCTAAAAAACCTACTTGGTCACAGCAAAGCAGTACCTCTTCCTGCCTCCTCTAGTAAAAGATTTTGACTTACTTGCTGAAAGCTAAATTGCTTAACATATGAGTTCTGGGCAACCCTATTGTACCATGGAAGGTTTTGCTGGAACAATTTTGCTTATTTTCTAATTGAGAAGTCACATATCACACACACTCCAGCCCTATACTTATTTCATTTTTAAAAGTCTCATTGATCTCAGCAATTATGCTTGCTTCCAAGTGAGTATGCTTCAGAGTACAATCTTTAATTTCCATTGCTGTATGAGGAACACTTCTTCTTCTTCTTTTTCCTCTCTCCCCTCCTTCTTCCCCCCTCCACTTGTGTCCCACATTCCTCCCAAAATTGAGACATAAGATGGCTTACAGTTTTAAAGAGAAATACAAATAAAAATATATAGAAGTGAATTTGCAGGAATTCCCTATACTTGCCTCCCACAGAGATTAACCTATCAGAGACAACACTGTTATTCTTTTTTAGCTTTAAGGAAAACGTGGTGTGATACTGTGGCTATTTCTGCAGTGAATTAAGAAAGAATTATTCTCTGTATAATTCTAAAATTAATTGACAATTGTAGTTCAGTGTCTGTTTCATCAGCAAACAGAATTTTACTTTCTGAAGGAAATCTCCATCTGCTTGATGATATTAATTAACAAATAAGTATATTAACTGAAAGATCAGAACTACTAGACACAAAAGAAGTAAAACAAGTAAAATGGACACACTTTATTATTGACATCTTTTTTTAACAATGTTGTGAAATCTAATGAAAATTTAAGGAAAACAGGCCCTATGTTAGTCAAACTTAGGTTACATCTAGTTCAAGGACTTTAACTGTCATTGGCCAAGGGCTCACCCCTCAGCTCCTGCACATTCAATTCACCTCATGGTTCCCAGTTCCCAGGGAGAACACTGGGAGAAGATATGAACGGACACAAACATTAGCACAATAAGACTTTTAGTAACTATGGCCCTTTTCGCATGGCATTTTCCATGAAAGAGGGCTTGGAGTGTTGCGCAATTGTGAGGAGTGATCCACACAACGCACTCACAATTGTGCAACACTCCAGCGACCGGCAGGTGCCGATCACATGCCTTTTCATTTTTGGCTAGAAGCTGAAAATGGTGTGTGATTGTGCATTGCTCCCGGGCCCCGCGCGCACTCACCTGGCATGCAGAGCTTCCGGAGCCACACTGGTCACGCTTCCTGCCCCAGCGCAGCCTGGGAAACTCCCAGGCTGTGCTGCGAAAGGAAGAGGCAGGGCTCTCATGCAAGCAGGCAGCTCATGCGGAGCTGAAGGACCCCGGATGCGAGAGCCTCTCACCGGAGGCTGCTCGAGCGATCCCTGCACCCCAGTGCAGAAAGGATTTCCACAATAGAGTGTGGAAATAGCAGAAAGGGCCTATGACATCTACTTATTTATTTCCCCCTTTTGCTTTGCTTTTATTTAAACAGTGAGACATACGAGTTGCTTAACACCTTATGAATTTCCTCCATAGAATGACTTCTGCACTGGAAAAAAAAATAGAAAAGTATCGTAAAGCCAGATAGAGACTATCATTATTTTCAGTCTTTGACATTTTTTTGCATTTATGTGCACTAAAATCTTGCTTCCCAATTTCATGACACTACATGCATAAACAGCTCATATGTGGTTTCACAGTCCACTCTTCAGAAATCCACTCTTTCCCTATCTCTTCTCCTCTCATATGAAACTAGCATATTTACCTGGTGTTGCCTGGGATTTTATTTTCTCATAGGTACCACTTGTTAGAAATACCCTGGAATTACCTGGCCTTGGGAATTAGATGTGGTTGAAATACACTCTTGTGTCTCTAATTCCCCAATCTGTCCTGTCCACTACATGTAACTTTTCCTTATATTCTGCAATCCAATTTGTATTCAGAGTTATTAATATACAGAGGTCGGTTTCCTGAGGGAATACACTGCCCTCCTCCTTGCTGACAGTCCTTGCTTCCATAGCAACCTGGCCCAAGAGCTCTCTGGCTGAGGATTCTAAAGGCCCCTCCCTCAACTGCAAACCCCAGGATTCCACAGAAGCTTCACAGCCAGCCAATCATATGAGGTCTTCACCTGCCTGACGCAGGCCCTTTACACATGACATTTGCCATGTGAAAGAGGGCCTGGAGCGTCGCACAATTGCGAGAAGCGATCTGCATGACGCACTCACAATCACGTGACACTCCAGGGGCCAGCAGGGGCTGATCACGCACCTTTTCATTTTCAGCTAGAAGCCGAAAATTGTGCGTGATCGAGCATTGCTCCCAGGCCCCATGCGCACTTACCTGGCGTGCGGAGCCTCTGGAGCTGGGCCGATCGCACTTCGTGCCCCAGTGCAGCCTGGGAAGGCCGCAGGCTGCACTGCGGAAGGAAAAGGTGGGGCTCTCACACAAGCAGGCAGCTCGTGCAGAGCTGAAGCAGCAGGGAAGGAAGATCCTCTCGGCAGAGGCTGCTCGTGTGATCCCCACACCCCAGCGCCGGAACAAGGTAAGGTGCAGAAAGAGCCACAGACAAACTCACAAACTTTGACTTTTATATATTAGATGTCTAGTTTATCTTGGGTAACTATTTGTGAGAGGAAGCATGGTGTGGTGGTTTAAGCATTGGACTATGACCCTGGAGACTGGGTTCAGTTCTCCACTCAGTCATGGAAACCCACTGGGCAACCTTGGATGAGTCGCATACACTCAGCTCCAGAAATCCTGATGATAGGTTTGCCTTAGGGTTTCCATAAATCAGAAACAACTTGAAGGCACACAACAACAACTATTACTTGTACTCTAATGGAATACAATGGTTTCACATTCTGTTCTGAAGACTGAAAAAGCAAGTTTCTGACAAAATGTAGTGCCAGAAGGCATACATTACATTTTTCATCTGAAGATGCTCAGATTAATTTGGTGGACTATTCGGTCAACTCTCTGTAGCTAAGTGAAACTACTGGGTGGTGCACACCAGCTTCTTTCGGAAAAGCTCTTAGGCGATTTCTACACTAGCCTGTTATAGCGCTGTTATTCCACTTTCAACATCCCATAGAATCCCATAGGGAGGAGCCTCAAAGGGGCCCCAACATCTATTCCATTGGATGTTACAAGTGGAATAATAGTGTTATAACAATAGAGTGTGGAAATGGCCTTAGTTAATACAAGCCTTCATGTGGCTCTGTTGTGGGTCACACTTGTTTCAATAACTTTCAGTGCAAAAGTATCTTGGAAAGCCTATTTTTTAATAGTAACTTTTGTTATGTTGGCTATCTTGAAGGGATTGACTCTTTCCCTTTGCTTTGCTATCATTTCTTAGAACAACCAAGATATTTGTCTAGTAGTTATTCCATGATTTTTTTTTTTTAATTTTCTGTTTCTTTTTCCTCTTGCTAGGAGAATTAGAAACCTGCCATTTCCAGTTTTGGGACATACAACCAACTATTATTCTTTCTATAAACATAGCTCACAGCTTATGGTTATTCTTTCCTATCATACGCGTGTACTTATTTGCTTGGCTTTCCTCATCCCAAACCTCTTATTCTTTCTGTTTTTCTTTTTCTGGATTATAAATTCAGTCCATTTCCACACTACACTGTTATAGTGCTATTATTCCACTTTCAACATCCTATAGAATCCTGGGGTTTGCAGTTTAGAGAGGGGCATTTAGAATTCTCAGCCAGAGAGCTCTTGGGCCTCAGGAAATGACAAACCTCAGGATACCATAGGATGTTGAAAGTGCAATAATAGCACTGTAACAGCGTAGTGCAGAAATGGCCTTACTCTCATGGTGATTCTTTCTTTGTGATCTTTATTCTTTTTTTATAGTAAAATGACACCAATACAATTTTCAATGAGAAATTGTGTTTTAACATTACACTCATATCAACTCTCCATTTAGCAGGTTTACTGTCTTTTGGGGAGACACACCTTGGACTTGGGCCATCACCTTGCTTGCTTAGTGGTTGTGCTCCTCCCCATGTTATGCGGTTGATTTCCACTTTGTAACTTTGCAACTAACCTCCAAGATATTACAGAGGTACTATGTTGCCCCGTGAACTATTTTAACATGCACATGTGGCCACTCAGAGAAATTGTCCATAACGTTGGAGTCTTCAGTTTGTATACCATAATCTGTCTCATGATGCTTTGAGGACTAGGGCAGCAAATTTGGATGTGTTTTGATCTCAAAGGTAAGCTCTCAAATACATACACACACACACACACACACACAAACAGAAAAGTAATGCAAGTTCAAGTGAACTTCATGCATTTGTTGTATATAAGAATAGGGGGAACACAAAACATCAGTGCAATTTTCCTACACTTGGGATCTTAATGGAATTAAAACAGGAAGCAAAGGAGACCAGTATTCACTGGAAGATAAATAGCCACTGTAAGCCTGTTCCTCAAAAGTAGCTGAAGGCCTGTCAGTGGGGCAGGCTGTGCGCTGCCGGTGTTCCCTCCTCCTGTTCCATCTGCCTTATCTGAACTGGATTCCATTTTGCTCCAGCCCATTCAGGGGGCCAATTATTTAAATAAAGGCAAAGCTGAATACATCTGTTAAGGGAGGCGGGAATCCCTCAGTTGCTTTTTCCCTGCAGTTTGAGATCAGCAAATACAAACAGCATTTCTGGCAAGGACATGAGAAATGATTCATTCATAATTATTCCATCTTTAATTGTTCACAATCAATTAATTAGCTAGTAATTTTAAATTTCTCTGCCAAGAAGTTGAAAACAATGCATATTAACTGCTTTTATGTTGCTGTTGTGTGAGTTCAAGTCATTTTTGGCTTAGGGTGACCCTAAGGTGAGTTCTGGAGCCGAGAGTGTGTGATGCACCCAAGGTCAACAAGTGGGTTTCCATGGGCAAGACGGGAATCAAACTCTGATCTCCAGGGTCATAATCCAACATTCAAATCACTACACTACACTGGCTATTATCTGCTTTATAGTGTTTTAATTTTCTTTGTAAACTTTTGAGTACTTATAGCTGTAAAAGTTTTTTGGGTATGTAAATTGTACATAAAGAAATCATTATTCTGTGAGGATTTTTTTAAAATTTAGGAACACAGTGAGATAGAAATGGTCTGTAAAGGAAATGTATTATTTTTGATGTTATTAGAATATTAGAAAATATTGTAGTCATAGTCCAGTGTTCAAACTTCCACATCACATGGCTCCTAAGGCTGCTTAGAACATAGATTAAAACAAAGTACAGTTAAAAACCTAATTAAAAGAACAGGCAAACCTATTAAAAACAATAATTTGAAACAGTTTTTAAAACACAGGCCCTTTTCGCATGGTATTTGCCATGCAAACGTGTGCCTGCAGCGTTGCGCGATTGTGAGCCGTGATCTGCACAACGCATTCATAATCGTGTGATGCTCCAGTGTAGGCTAGGTGCCACTCGTGCACTTTTTCATTTTCGGCTTTCAGCCAAAAATGGTGCATGATCGCACATTGCTCCAGGGCCCCATGCCCACTTGCCGTGCGTGCGGAGCCTCTGGAGCCATGGCAGTCACACTTCCTGCCCCAGCGCAGCCTGGGAAAATCCCAGGCTGCACTGCAGAAGGAAGAGGCAGGGCTCTCGTGCTATCTGCTCAGGAGCAGACAGCTTGTGCGGAGCTGAAGCAACGGCGACGCGAGAGCCTCTCACTGGAAGCTGCTCGTGCAATCCCTGCACCCCAGCGCCAAAAAAAGGTAAGCTGCGGAAAGGGCCATAGTAGAGACGATAAAAGCCAATATCATGTAGTGGTTTGAACACTGGACTACGACCCTGGAGACCGGGGCCGTTTCCATAAGAGACTGTTAACAGTGCTATTACTCCACTTTCAACATCCTATAGAATCCTGGAGTTTGAAGTTTAGGGAGGAGGCTCTGAGGCCTCTGAGGCCCCTCCCTAAACTGCAAACCCCAGGATTCCATAGGATGTTGAAAGTGGAATAACAGTATTGTAACAGACCAGCGTGGAAATGGCCCAGGGTTTGATTCCCCTCTTCGCTGTGGAAACCCACTGAGTGACCTTGGGTGCACCAGATGCTCTCAGCACCAGAAAAACCCATAATAGGTTTGCCTTAGGATTGCTATAAGTTGGAAATGACTTGAAGGCACACAATAACAAGAGAAGATAAAAGTACAGGATACCCCGTTGAAAAACCCTTCTGCCTTATTAGGATGGCTACATTACTTTAACAAAGATCAAATTTTATTTGAGTAATATGTTCTTCATGGTTTTTAATAAGTGGAGCTGCTACTTTGTGGACACATTGTATTGACTAGGTACAAGATGTACACTTAACACAGAATTTAGATTGCATCTAAAGTTAACCCTCTGTAAATAGAAGAGCCCATTTCCATTGGAGCCAATTCAGATTCAGCAGAGCATATTGATTTTTCCTTCTCTGCACAACTCCCAGAGCTGTCTCACATGCAATTCTTAAAGTTTGCTCCATTGCTACAGAGCAGATTTTTGGAGAACTATTGCATGATCATGGGTGGTGGGATGAGTCTCATGATTGGAATGTAGCTACAGAGGGAGATAATGTATTTCAGAAAAATGTACCAAACAGGAATGAGAAAGGGAGGCACTATATGCCAAAGACATTTACATCTGTGAAGAGATCCATGACTTAAATCCTGGAAGCCAGGTTGAGAGCGCTTCGGTAAAAAATTAAGGGGAAGAGAAGCAACAGTGATGTCACTGTGGGGGTCTACTACAGACCCCCAAGCCAGACTGAAGACTTGGATGATGCCTTCCTGGAACACATGATGAAATATTCAGAAAGGAGAGGTGTAGTAGTAATGAGAGATTTCAACTATTCTGATATTTGTTGGAAGTCAAACTCCTAGCTCTTTGGCCTCAGTAAACTACAAACCCTTGAATTCCACAGGATGTTGAAGGTGGAATAATAGCACTATAACAATGTAGTGCAGAAATGGCCACACTCTGCCAAGAGTACCAGGTCCAACAAATTCCGTGGAAATGGTAAGGCCACTATGCAGAGAAGATGGCAAAATGCTAACAAGGGACAGAGAAAAGTCAGAGCTACTCAACATGTTATTTGTCTCAGTCTTCTCCTAAAAGGACAACAGTGCTCAACCTGGGAAAACTGGAGCAGATGATGCAGTAGGGGAAATCCAGCACAGAATAGATAAAGACGTAGTTCAGGAATACTTGGCTATTCTAAATAAACTCAAGTCTCCAGGGCCAGATGAACTATATCCAAGAGTATGAAAAGAACTGGCAAAAGTAATTTCAGATGTTGGGATGTTCTTCGAGAATTCCTGGAGAACGGGTGGAGTTCCAGCAAACTGGAAGAGGGCAAATATTGTCCCCATCTTCAATAAAGGGGAAAAAAAGAAGATCCAGACAATTATCACCCAGTCAACCTGTCATCAATACCTGGAAAGATTTTAGAGCAGATCATTAAACAGACAGTCTATAAGCAATTAGAAGGGAATGCCATGGTAACTAAAAGTCAACATAGTCATGCCAACTAATCTTATCTCTTTTTTTACAGAGTTACAAGCTTGACAGATGAAGGAAATGCTGTTGATGTAGCATATTTTGATTTCTGTAAGGCCTTTGACAAGGTCCCCCATGATATTCTTGCAAAGAAGCTAGTAAAAAATCTGGTCTAGACAGATTTATCAAAATTTTCAGATGATAAATTAGGAGGGGTAGCTAATACTTCAGAAGACAGGATCAGAATTCAAAATGACCTTAACAGATTAGAGGATTGGCCAAGACTAAGAAAGCAAATTTCAACAGGCAGAAAATTTCTTAGGCAGAAAAAAAGTAGTGCAGAGATATATGATGGTTGAGGGCTGGCTTGACCACAGTACATGTGAAAGGGATCTAGGAGTCTTAGCAGACCATAAGCTGAACATTAGTCAGCAGTGTGATGTGGCAGCTAAAAAAACCAATGCTATTCTAGACTGTATAAATAGGAGTATAATGTCTAGGTTGAGAGAAGTCATCATACCACTCTGTTCTGCTTTGGTGGGACCTCACCTGAAATATTGTGTCCAGTTCTGGGCAGCACAATTCAAGAAAGACATTGTCAAGTTGGAGTGTATCCAGAGAAGGATAACCAGAATGGTAAAAGTCCTGGAAACCATGCTCTGTGAGGAGGGGCTTAGGAAACTTTATAAGTTTAACCTGGAGAAGAGAAGGTTAAGAGGTGACACGATAGCCGTGTTTGAATACTGTATTTTCTGGTATATAAGATTCACTTTTTCCCCTCAAAAATACTTTCTGAAAATGGAGTGTGTCTGATATGCCAGTGTGTCGTATGCCAGCAAATAATATTTGCCAGTGTATAAATGGGGTGTCTTACACCCAGGCAAAAACAGTATTTGAAGAGATGTCATCTGGAAGATGGAGTAAGCTTCTTTCTGCTACTCCAGAGGCTGGAACAAAGAGCAATGGCTTCAAACTTCAGGAAAAGAGATTCCACCTAAACATTAGGAAGAACTTCCTGACAGTAAGGGCAGTTTGTTAGTGGATTATGATTCCTGAGAGTGTGGTGGAGTCTCCATCTTTGGAGGTCTTTAAACAGAGGCAGGATGGCCATCTGTCAGCAATGCTTTGATTGTGTATTCCTGCATGGCAGCGGGGTTGTACTTGATGGCTCTTGTGGTCTCTTCCAGCTCTGTGATTCTAGGATGCAAACTTCTCTTCCCCTTTTCCACCCATGAGATCAACCAGTTCATGGGTTTTGTTCCAGACTTATTTATTCTTAGAAGAAATCCAACAAAATCAATGTTAGCAAATCATAATTAACCTAAATGTTATAAGTATGACTGACAGTGCAATCTTAATTAAAAGATAGGGAGTCAAGAGTGAGGTATAAAGGTCCTGTGCTAACTGAACTGGACTTAGACTGGCTGATTTTCTCTTATGCCAAGCACAACCCTCTTGTGATGGCTGATCTCTGAAATTAGCCAATGAAGAGATCAGCTGGCACAAAGGCTGAGATCAGCCTGCTGAAGAGCCAAAAATGAGATGGTGGAGTGGGGATGGAACTGATTTACACCAGATCCAAATTTCACTTAGGCCAGTGGCATAGCCCCTGTGCCAGTGCAAAGTTAGGCCATGGTTAAGGTTGGCCTAAGTAATTTCCAATACATGGAAATCAACGGGAGCTCCTCAAAATAAAATTCCTGCATCTCAATCTATCAGCCAGTGCCAGAATTATCCTGGAAAGGCAAACATTTGGATACAGCACAGATTCAGTCAGTTTAATGTTAGCTCAGCCAGCTCTTGGTTCACTCACTGAGTTAGGATTCCATATCTGGACTCAATCCACAGAGTTCCACTCCATGCAACTCTAATCAAACTTCATGTCCTGACCTTCCCATGGTGGTCACAGGCTATGATCAACTCAAACACTGATCCCATCATAGTCTCAAATCATAGGTCCTTTCTGCACCGGGCTATTAAAACGATGGAGGTCTTCTGCACTGTGGAGTGGACTGGGGCAGACTACTTTTTGTAGTTCCGCATCTCAGTCCGGTTTGGAGCGACCTTTTAAGAAGTTTTTAAAAAGCACGGAGCATGCGACTCCATGTCGCTCCGTTGCTGCGCTCAGGTGCAGATTTGCAGGCGTGCACTAGTGCGTGCCTGCAGATCTGCCGGGGCCGGGCTTTAGGCTGGCAAGCTTCTTTGGTTGGTGGAGAGCCTCCACCAACTGGAAGCCACCATTTTGGACACCAGAGCAGTGCAGAGTGACAAGCTCACACTGCTCCTCATCCCGACGGACTCGCCTGGATGCTGAAGAAATCCAGTGAGTCCTGTTTTTGCGCGGTTCCTTCCCCACGTGCGGAAAGGGCCATAGTCTTGACAATCTGGCACTATAAGAAATAACCTATAACATTTTTTGGAGACACTAAGCCTTTTTTTAGCATAAAGCTATGGGAAGAAATTAAAGGAGACCAGCAAAGAGTAGCTTGAAAATAATGGAAAAATAATGGGCTACTATTTACAACAGTACGCGATGTTATGAAGGTGGTCTTCCATGGGTCCTTTATAATTAACAAATATCATAATATTAGCAAGTTGAATAATATAGCATGGAAAAACTTTCATTTGGCCATCATTAAACATGAGGAGGCTCATTCATCCAAACCAGACAACTTTCACATCTGATTAGTTATCTGTTGAATGCCACCTTTTTGGGACATCCCACTAGGCAGTCTTTTTCCATATTTGTACTAGATGTACGCAAGGCTTTTGGAAGGTTTCAATGGGTCTTTTAGTTGCATTATCTTTAGCAATGTGATTGATTGAGCATGGAACTTATTGGAGCAATACCCAGGCTAAACCAAGCCTCTGAAATTGTGATTAGGTCAGTGGTTATGATTCCCCTGGGATCTGAATTAGGAGAAAATTAAACAGGGCTGCTCCCTCTTTCTGCTTTCATTGGGCTGGTGTGTAGGGTTGGTGAAATATCACAATGATTAAAAATATAAATTAAACAGAAGTCAATATATTGTCCATTTATTTGCACCATGCAAATACTGCAAAGTCCACACTAGTGTATTATGGGCAGTAACAGGGCCATGCCTTAACTCTACAAAATCAGAAAAGGCTTGCTTTAAGGACTACAGTGCATAAAGAACATTTCTGGTACTTCAGTAAGCTCCAGTTCTACATTGCCTGGAATCTATATCCCAAAAACGTAATACACCTCAGAAGACTAAAATGTAAACCCCTAGTATAGGATCTATATGAGACTATGCCTAAAGTAAAGAAGAACTGAGGCAATGATATGAAATAAATTTATCAGAGGCGGGATGGATAAAAAAAGTCAATAATCCCTAAACTTCCATTTCTCTTTCAGACATTGCCCATAATGAAACCACTTGATCGGAAGGAAATTTTGATCTCCTTACTCATTGGCTTCTAAGGAGAGTTCAGGCCTGATTTGCTGTAGTACTTATCTTTTTAGCAGTCCAAGGTATCCATAGAACTCTTCTCCATCACCACATTCCAAATGACAGCTTTCTAACAGCTTTCTTCACTGTCCAGCTTTCACAACCATACGTAGAAATTGGAAGTACAATGACATAAACAATCCTAACTTTAGTATTCAAATTATGTATCTTTACACTTTGGGATTTTGACTAGTTCCTTCATATCCACCCTACCAAGTCCTAGTTTTCTTCTGATTTCTTGGCTGCAGTCTCCTTTCTGATTAATGACTGAACCAAGGGATAGAAAATCTTTAACTATTTTGAGTTCTTCTTCATCTACTTTAAAGTTATGTAAATAAACTGTGATCACCTGCCTTTGCACTTTCTTCAATAGTTATCCCAATTTTTTGCTGTTTTCTGTTAGCAATTGGGTGCTATCTGCATATCTTAAATTGTTGCTGTTCCTTCCTCCAGTTTTCATGACTCCTCCACATCTAATCCTGCTTTAAGCATGATGTGTTCAGCATACAAGTTAAACAAATACGGTGATAAAATGCAGCCAGTGACGGAGCTTGGATGGGAGGGGTGGGGCTACAGCACAAGGGGTGTGGCCACTGTGCACGGAGATGTGACTGTGGTGCATGGGAGCAAGCATGGCCAGGGCACATGGGGGTGTGGCTATGGGCTGGGATGCCCCACAAACATTGCCAACCAGGGCAAATCATGACCCCTGCCCCCATGTCCCTATGCGACTGCATGCAGCCTTGCTGGACCCCCATGCCAATTGGAAACCATTCTGTTTCTCCATATTATCTCCTGATGGTAGCTTCTTGTCCTGAGTTAAGGTTATGCATCAAAACAATCAAACACAAATAAAACACAGAAACTTTTTACCATATGTGGTGGACTTGCAAGAAGGTAAAAAAATATTCTGGGTCCAAATGCATACTTTGATTCAGAGAACATTAAATATTAATGTACAGTTAAAACCACAACTATTTCTTTTTGGACTTATGGATAAACAACTGAAAAGGAACCATGGAAGAAAACTTCAGTACATGATTATGGCAGTGATACTGTTATATGCCCCAAAATAGAAGAATTCAGAAATTCCTACAGTGATTAATTTAGCAGAAATGAATAAATTATCAAGTTTGATTAGAGAATAACCATTAGCAATATTTTTAAAAGATATGAAACCCTTGATAGACATGTTGAAGAAAAAAGAAAATTATATGATAACTGTTGGTTTTGAGGATTAATATGACTTAGCTAGCAGAAGTATATGAGTTAGTTCTTAGACAGTGGGGCAGGACTATCCTATGTATATCAGTATAAATGCTGAAAACAAGGTTGGACATCATGTATCTATATTTCTGGTTTTTTCCTGTATTTTTTTTTTCTTTTTCTCTTTAGATTTCTATTTCTTCCTTTTTTTCTGTGCTGTTTAAATTTTAAAATTTTAATGTAAAATTTAAATTTTTAAAAAATATTTAACTTTTTGTTTAAATTTTTATTGTATGTGGGAAAAAAATTTCAATAAAAACTTTTTAACAGGACAATCAAATGTTGTGGTACACCTATTTCTTTAAGAGCAATCCAGAGTTTTTCATAATCTACACATCTAAAGGCTTTTTCTATAATCTATGAAGCACAGGCTGGATTGCTTCTGAAATTCTTTGGTACAATCCATAGTGGTGTACCTAGCATATTTGACAACCCAATGTGGATCTTTTTTTTTTAAACCATCCCTCCCTAAATTATTTTCAGTACTAATCATGAAATGAAACAATGGCCAGAAAAGAAATGCAGTCAGTGAAAATTCTCTTTTATTGAACTTTGTGTATATGATCATGTCAGTATAAATAAATAAATAATATTACTAGACTAAATTCTGTCTCTGTCCAGTTGCTCTAATTGGTATGCCATCTGTTCCTGGTGATTTATTTCTCCCAAGTGATCTGAGTATAGCTTCCACTTTACTTTCTAAAATCGCAAATTCCTCTTTAATGGTTCTTCCTTGAATGAACCTGTCATCCATTCATTTCTTTACATAACACTTCAGTGTATTGCTTCCATCAGCTTTTTATTTCAGCTAACACACACAGACTTAATCTGTTTTCCTGCTGGTTATAGAGATTCCTTGCTTTTGGTTTAAATTTCCCTTTGATTTCCCAGATATTGTAGTAGAGGTCTTTTGTGTGTATGTGTGCGCACTTCTATTTCTCTGCATTGGTGATTATAGCAGCTCTCTTAGTTCTTTGTTCACTGATGCTATTTCTGTCACCTTTTACTTACACTTCTTGTCTGTCCCTAACTGCTTGAAGAATGTCATCTGTCATCCATTGAGGCGTCTCTTTCTTTTTTGGCTGCAGAGAGTGTTTTTGTGCATTCCGACCTGACAAAGTCTCAAGGTCCCAGAGTTCTTCTGTCTCTTGTTCAATTAATCTTAATGGTGCAAATCTACTTTTTACATTATCTTTAAATTCTATGAGATGTTCTTCAGGTTGTATTTTGGCATGATGGTTGGTTTAGCATTCTTCCTTGGGTTTACTCTCATTTTTGATATCAGCAATTTATGGTCTCACTCTGCTCCTGGTCTTGTTTTTGCAGCAAGAATGGAGCTTCTTCATCTTCTTCCAGTTATTTAGTTTATTTGATTTCTACATCCATCACCAGCTGATGTCCATGTTATACCTCTTGGTTGCTTGAAGAATGTGGGTGTTAGGCTCACAAAATTTCATTCAATTGCTCTCCTGCTTCATTTCTTGATCTTAGGTCAAAATTTCCTACAATCCTTGATTCTGCTCTGTTTCTTCCTTTTGCATCCCAATCACCTAGGATTAACAAGAAGTCAGGTTTGGTGTATGATCAAATTACTTTTGGATTCCTGCATACAATCTTTTAGTTTCTTCTTCCACTACCTGTGTTGTTAGGGCATAAACTTGGATTATAGTTATATTGGTGTAGTTTTCCTGAAATCATATTGTCTGAGCAAATCATATTTGGTCAGACTTTGCAATATATCCTTTGACTATTTTTGCTACATCTCTTCTCATTATTAAATGCCACCCCTTTTTTTTTTTTAGATCTTCATTTCCTGAGTTAAACTGTAATTATATGACTCAAAATGTCCCATTCCTGTCCACTTTAGCTCACCCACCCCAAGTGTCTGAATATTAATATCCTCTTTTTCTTGTTTTACTATGTCTAGCTTCTCTTGATTCATGCTTGTCCCATTCCACATTCCTATAATATGTGTTGTGCAGCTTCAGACTTTTTTTTCACCTTGAGCAACAGCTGAATGTCCTTTCAGCTTGAGTCCAGTTGTGTCACTAGCCACAGTGCTACTCATAATTGTCCTCTGGTCTACCCCACAGCTTGTTGAGTGCATTCTGACCTGGGAGTGTCATCTTCTGGTACTATCTCTTGTTTCATTTCATTTCATTGTCTCAGCATAACGTTTTCATGGTAAAAGACATTCAGAAGGGGTTTACCATTCCTCTTTCTGCACACAACAAGTGTTACCAGTAGCGTAGGAACGGGGCGGGGGGACAATTCACCCCAGGCGGCAATGTTTCTGGGGCGGCAATGTTTCTGGGGCATCCTGGCCTGTAGCCACGCCCCTGCATGCCCTGGCCATGCCCCCACGCAATGCAGCCATGCCCCCTGCATAGTGGCCACGCCCCCACACCGTAGCCTCACCTCCCACCCGCCCACACTCCAAGCTCCGCCACTGAGTGTTGCTTATGGTGTCAGTAGTGTTGTCTTTAAGAGAGATCCTCTGCCAGTATCACACTCCCCTACTGCTACTGCCCAGTAGCTGTTTGGCACATTTAGTCTGGCTCCTCAGCAAAAGCCTGTCTGATAGGGGAGACCCTACCAATACCACTGTTACTGTCAGCATAGTCTCTTGCCTCACAGGAACAGGGAATCCCACCACCATGGAAAGGAAGTGCCATGGTGAGCTCTCTGAATATACTTACCCATAACCAGTTATCTTCTGAGGCCTCTTGTGTGGCTTGGTTAAATGAGGTAAAGTGAATGGTTCCTGCAAAGGGGGGCTTTTCTATGGGAGCGCCTGTTTTTGGAATGTCCTCTCTCTGTAGCCTCAACTGCTTCTGTGGTCTTTCTGGTGCCGAGTGAAGGCCTTTTTCTTTTCCTAAGCTTTTAGTTTTTAAACACTGTCAGTGCTGTTTGATCTTATGTACTACTATTATTCTCTGCAGTTTTTCTTGCTTTGATTCTATTTTGTGACTCTTTCAGTTTGATATAGATCACACATTGGTATTTCCTCCTATAATTCTTGCATGTTATGATTTTAATCTCTATTTTGTCAACTATGCATAGCATTCTAGCTACTGGGTAGTATAGAAATATAGGCATTAAATAAATGTGAAAAGCAGAATGTTTTGAGGATTCTAAAAATAAAATGATATTATATTACTTTCCAGCTGAGACAGATGATAGTCCTAGTGTAAAATCCTAAAAATAAACCAAATAGCATATGGAACAAACAAACAACATAATAGAATACATAGATTTCTACAGAGCTTAGTCAATCTGCAGCTCCTTTCTGGTGAATTCTACTTTTTCTCCTAGGGACCCTTGCAGCTTCAACTTTGGATAAACTTGATAATCCCTTTTTGAGAAGTCCTTTATGAAGATGAAAATGTTGCATAAGAAACTGCCTCCATCCTTGATTTTCCATTATTCTATCATACATTGTTATGCTGATAACTATAGTCAGTGTAAGATTTGGGGATACTCTAGGATTTATAGAACAGAATAAGGAATTTTTATATGCAGGAATTTCTATTTCTGGGGCTTAGATGTTTAAACAACTACAAAATATAAATTTGCTACAAACTAATATTATACCAACTATTAAGAATCAGTCAATTAAAGTACTGACTAGTCTGACCTATTGGTTTGCAGATACATTCCTGAGTGAAGGTCTTAATCTCAGTTATTTGTAACATCTTATCTCAGGAATCTGGTGTTATTACGGATGGGCTAAGAGTAGTGTGGGAAAATGAAAATGGGGCAGATATAGATTTTGACACCATGCCCTTTGATATGGCCCAAAGTAACCATTTTGGTCAGTATCAGCCAAACATGAAGACATTCTATAAAGACCATTCACTGGTGATACTGTACTCTGCTTATTTGGAGTCACTCGACATGGTAAATCCATACTGCCAAAGAGTGCGTGGCGCAGGCAGGTTCTTCTCTGGACCACCATTGTTACAGCTGTCGCAATGTTACAACCGATATCGCCAAAGACAGCCATGGAACCACACTGCAGATTATTTTGCAGCAATGGGTAAATACTTTGATTCCACATTTTAAGGTTTCTAGGTTATTTGGGATAAATTAACAGCAAAAGTATTGTATTTACACTATGGATTTCCCAGTTATTCCTGACTGATACAGATTAGTGGGGTGGATTTGGAAACTTTATTGCTTCTTATTTATCAAATAAGACAAAAAAAATACCATTGACTAAACATAGATTATATTATACGGCACAATAGAATAGAATGTATGTATATCCTCCAGCAGGTGAAAACAGCATCATTTTTATGCATGGGAGGGGCAATGCCATGGTCTGTTGGACAGACACAACCTGAATTCAAATGTGCCATAATCAGAAGACAGAAATAAAGGTGTGCGCAAGCAGCTAGTTCCAATCAAAATGAATGAGGCAAGGCATGTACCATAGAGCAAGTCAGAGCAAGTCAAATAGAGCTATTATACATATATGCAATTGGTTGCATTTATACTGTTTAGAAGACACAGATTTAATTTTTATAT
>CAOLHI010006368.1:0-39573 GCA_948474755.1 Ctenosaura bakeri
AACCCTGGTGGAGGAGCGCCACCGCCCTCCTAGCCGTCGCAGGTCGGCCGACCTGCAGCAGAGAGAGCCCTCTGCTTCTCCGGAGCGGCGTTCGACCTCCTTCCGGTCCCGGTCCCGCTCTTCCGAGCGTCCGGTGGCCTCACCGCCTCCTAGGGAGACATGAGAGGAACAACCTCGCTCGTCTGCCTCCAGATACACCTCGGCGTCCTACGTGGCCAGGTACGCGAGGGAATCTGAATGGAGAGAGCGCCTGGCCTCTTATCGGTCACATTCGCCATCGTACCGGGATCGGTACCATCGTGGCCCGAGTCGCTGGGAGACCTTCCGGAGGTCCCGGTCACCTCGTCAACAGCGCGAATCGCGCTCGCCTAGAGGGGACGAGGCTCGGTACCGTCGATGCCGAAGCCGATCTCCGTCGGACCGCCGCTCCTTCAGCCGCTCTCCCTCTCCTCGATATCATAGGGCGAGGGAGCCTTCACCTCGGTATCGGGCGATATCGCCACCTCCTAGGGTCATGGCAACGGCGATGCGCCCTACGGAGTCGGTGGTGACTGAGCGGACTACGACGACGTCAGCCTGCCAGACTACCCCTGTCACCACTAAGAAGGTGAAGTCAGTAGTCAGCCAGCCCAAGCGGGACGCTGCTACTACCACCGCCCCGGCTGCAGAGAAGCCTAGGAAGGCAACACCTGTGGCGACTGCGAAGGAGCCGGAAAGCGAGCGGCGAGAGGACTCACCGACCTCAGAGTCGTACGACTCGAGTGCGGAATCAGAGGTATCTGAGGCGGCCTCCCAGGAGTCTCCTCCGCTGGGATTCGGGGACCCGATCCCAGATTCTGCTCCAGAGGACGTCCACCAGTTCTCTGCGATGCTGCTCCGCATGGCTACTACCCTCGGCCTTAAGATCGCCGATGCGGAGCCGGAGGACGACGATCCAGCCTTCTCCGTCTTCGAGGAGAAGCGACCTGCCGCGGCCCCGCTGCCTCTCCTGCCCCGGGTATCCAGACTGGTGAAGGCCGCCTGGGATAGGCCGGCCTCGGCTCAGCCGATACCGCAGCGGTTGGAACACCTCTACAGGGTGCAGAAGGATAACGCCGGTTATCTCTTTAATCACCCTGCACCGAACTCTGTGGTGGTCGAGTCGGCACAGACGAAAGGCTCCGGCAGGCAACACACCACCCCGCCGGACAAAGAGGGCAGGAAGTTGGACGCCTATGCAAGAAGGTTCTATTCAGCTGCCTCCTTGCAGATCAGGCTGTCCAACACTCAGGCTTGCCTCGCGGCATACCTGAAAAAGGTGCTCGATCGCCTGCAACCGGCGATGGAGGCGGTACCGGAGGACATCCGCCAAGCCTCCTCCATGATCTTCAACGAGGCCATCTCCATCGCTCGGCAGCAGATGGCCTCCTCCAGGCACGCAGTGGAGATTGCCTCCCGGGTCATGGCGGGATCCATCGGCCTGCGCCGCCATGCTTGGCTGCGGCCGGCCGACATCCAGGAGGACACCAGAAGGAGGATTGAAGATCTCCCCTTCGATGGTGAGGGCCTATTCAATTCGTCCACAGACGAAGCTTTGGACAATCTCGTTAAGGCGAGGCTGACCTCCAAGAAGATCGGGCTACAGCCGGCCACGCAAGCCCGCAGGACCTCCACCTTCCGCCCATCCTGGCGACGATCTTCCACCTCGTCGTTCCAGCGTTCAGCCCAGTCTGGACAGTCGAGACCGTCCTCTGGCTCATCGGCCAGACGCACGATTAGGCGACGCCCGGCTTCGTCCAAGAAGTCCTCCTCCGAGACAAAGTCTCGGTTTTGACGTGCCTGGCAGGACCTACCAATACCCACTCTTCAGCCTACCATCAGCGCTCGGAGACCGACCGACTCTTGCTCGACATCTCGCGGAGTGGCAGTGTGTCACTACGGACTCTTGGGTGCTTTCCATCGTCCGTCTTGGCTACGCCATCGAGTTTCTCGATATTCCTCCTCGAGGCGTTTACTATTCCACGCCGTCGAGTCCGGCCCTCCTGGAAGAGATCCAATCCCTCCTCCAGAAAGGGGCGATCGAGCAGCTCCCGCAAGAGGCCAAGACCACCGGCTTCTTCTCCAGGTACTTCACGGTACCGAAAGCCGACGGTACCCTCCGGCCGATCCTAGACCTCAGAGGGGTGAACTACTACATCCGCCCCAAAAGGTTCAAGATGGTCACGATACCGTCGATCCTGCCCTTCCTACATCGAGGGGACTGGTTCGCCTCCATCGATCTCCGAGACGCATACTTCCATATCGCCATTCGCCCGCAGCACAGACGGTACCTCCGCTTCGCAGTCGACGACACCTGTTACCAGTACAAGGTGCTGCCGTTCGGACTCTCGACTGCCCCAAGGGTCTTCACCAAGTGCATGGCCCCGGTGGTATCCTTCCTGCGGACGAAGGGTGCTTCCGTCTTTCCTTACCTCGACGATTGGCTGTTGGTGGCGTCCTGCAAACAGAGACTTTACCACGACGTCCACATGACGTTGTCACTCCTGACCCACCTTGGTCTATGGGTGAATCCGAAGAAGTCCCACCTCGAGCCGGCGAGGATCTTGGACTTCATCGGGGCGGCGCTCGACTCGACCTCCGCCAGGGCGTACCTACCAGAGTCTCGAGCCCAAACCCTGATCCGGGCCGCCGCTCACGCGCGTACGGCCCCAACATTATCTGCGAGAAGCGTCCAGCAGCTCTTGGGCTACATGGCTGCAACGACCGCTGTGACATATCTCACCAGGCTGAGAGCGAGACCTCTTCAACACTGGTTCGTCCGCATATTCGACCCCCTGCGAGACGAACAGACACTCCGACTGCAGCTGCCGGAAGACGTCCGCTCATCCCTCCGATGGTGGCAGTCGCGACGCAATCTCATGTCAGGGATGCCTTTCCAACAGCCGACACCGAAGGTGACGGTAACGACCGACGCCTCCCTGTATGGATGGGGTGCCCACTGCGGCGATCTCAGAGTCCGCGACAGATGGACCGACGACGAGACCGCTCTCCATATCAACGCGCTGGAGCTGCTCGCCGTCTGGAAAGCCCTACGGGCGTTCCGCCACGCCGTGGCGGGGTGCACGGTCCTGATTCTGACGGACAACACCACTGCCGTCTGCTACATCAACAGACAAGGTGGGACTCATTCCACGACCCTGCTCCATATCGCGCTCGACCTGTGGGAATGGTGCATTCGCCTGCACACGCATCCCGTGGCGGTTCACCTGGCCGGGCAGGAGAACACCACGGCAGACGCCCTCAGCAGGGACACCTCATTCCATCACGAATGGTCTCTCTCCGGAGAGGCGTTCAGACTGATTCGGGACCGCTGGGGCGAACCATCGATCGACCTCTTCGCGACCAGGGAAAACGCGAAGTGTCGCCGATTCTGTTCCAGAGCGGGCCACGATCGTGCCTCCATCGGGGACGCTTTCCAGTTTCCGTGGACCGGGGAACTCCTCTACGCGTTCCCGCCGTTCCCGCTGCTCGGCCGGACGATATCGAAGATCCTCGCCGACCGAGCCGACGCGATCCTGGTAGCCCCGTACTGGCCGAGGCAACATTGGTTCGCACCCCTGCTACAAGCCGCGCGAGACGACCTGCTCCGGTTGCCACCGACACCGGACCTGCTCTCCCACTCCGGCGGCCGAGTCCTCCATCCGGACCTGCCACGCCTGGCCCTCCATGCCTGGAGGATATCGCACTAGACGATCCCGTGCTCGGTACCGTCCTCGTCGCGGCCAGGAAGGAATCCACCCGTCGCAACTATCAATACAAGTGTCGACGCTTCCTGACCTTCGCTAACGAGAGGAGTGAGCCGGTATCGCCCGCGGGGCTCTCTACCGTCCTGCATTTCCTCCTGCACCTCCGGCAACAGGGGCTGGCGTTTCCATCCCTGAAGGTGTATCTCTCCGCGATCGTGGCATACCAACCACCACGGTCGGCTGCCTCGGCCTTCTTCAGGAACGATACCGTTAAGCGGTTCCTGAAAGGACTTCATCATCTCTACCCGCCGGTATCGCCGCCGCTACCGCCGTGGTCCCTCTCGCTGGTGCTCTCGCAGCTGACAAAGCCACCCTTCGAGCCGATGGCGACCTCGGATGATAGGCTCCTGACCATGAAAACTGCCTTCCTGGTAGCGGTGACCTCAGCGAGGCGAGCGGGTGAGATCACAGCTCTTCGATCCGATGAGCCCTTCACGGTCTTCCACAGAGACAAGGTGGTCCTGAGACCTGACATCTCGTTCCTGCCTAAGGTGGTGTCCAGTTTCCATCTCAACCAGGACATCATCCTGCCTGCCTTCTTCCCGAACCCGACGACACCGTTGGAGCGGTCTCTCCACTCCCTGGACGTGCGTCGGGCCGTGGCCTTCTACATGGACAGGACTGCTTCCTTCCGACAGACGCCGCATCTCTTCGTTTGCTATGGGCGACGTCGGAAGGGCCTCAAAGTGTCCACCCAGCGCTTCTCCAAATGGGTGGTGAGGACTATTCAACTGGCGTATGAGCTCGTGAGGAAGCCTCCGCCAGTCCTGCTTCGAGCCCACTCCACCAGAGCGGTGGCTACTTCTGCGGCCCTCCTGCGAGGAGTTGACCTGCATGAACTCTGCCGTGTGGCGACCTGGTCCCAACCATCGACCTTCGTGCGCCACTACAGGCTCGACTGCCGGTCGCGCAGAGATGCCCGGTTTGGACGTGAGGTGTTGGCTTCCGTGCTGTAGGACCTGACCCGCCGTCCGACCGGTAAGCTACACAGTCTCCTAGTGTATGAAGGCACAGAGACCACGAAGAAGAAGAACAGGTTGCTTACCTGTAACTGTGGTTCTTCGAGTGGTCATCTGTGCCATCATACACACCCGCCCTTCCTCCCCTCTTTCTCAGGTCCCTGTAGGTTCTACGGCGGACGACAGAACTGAGGAGAGACCGTTGCTCGGCGGGAGGAGCATGCGCAGTACCGGCGTGGGGGAGGGGTTCCCGCCAAGCGAACAAGCTCTAGAAGTTTCCGAACGCTACCGCGCAGGCGCTAAAGCTCCTAGTGTATGATGGCACAGATGACCACTCGAAGAACCACAGTTACAGGTAAGCAACCTGTTCTTCACATATATGATGGAGCTGCCTGTGTATGAAGACATATTGGGAAACTATACATAAAACAATACCTGAAATTCTGAACATTAACGTTTAATTTTTACTTGAACGTTTCTTAGTAAACATACTGTCAAAAACAGAACAAACTTTGATAAAGAATTATTGGTGTATACTATTTTATACATAGTAAGCTTGGCAAGGATAGTATATGCCAGTGGTGAATCAAGGCTTAACAGCGCCCGAAGTGAGCAGGGGGAGGGGTCATCCGCAGCAGGGGGAGGGGCAATGGGGGAGGGGCGATTGGGACAGCAGGGGAGGGGTGATTGACAGCGGGGAAAGGAGCTATCTATGGTGGTGGGGAGAGGGGCAATCAGCAGTGGGGGAAGGGGCGATTGATGGTGCGGAGAGGGGTGATCGGCAGAAGAGGGAGGGGCGATTAATGGCAGCGGGGAGAGTGGCGATCGATGGCAGAGAAAGGGGCGAGTAGTGGCGGCGGGGAGGGGTGAGTGGCGGTGGCGGGGCAGGTGCGGGTTCCTCTTTTTTTGCACCCCCTGACTTTGGTGCCCGAGGCACAAGACCCAGTTGCCCCACCCTAGATCCGCCTCTGATATACGCAAAGTATTCAGAGATTGATAAAGTACCCAAAATAGAGGAATGGGCTATAAAATTACTCAAAATGTAGAGTTGTGACATTTTAACTCGAACACTGAAAGAGTACCCTAAAGATGACTGTAAGGCTGTATGGTCTCCAGTACAGTTATATTTGCAAACACGTACTTGGTAGTACATATTATTAACATTCAAATCTTTTGCCCAGAATAGGGTTGTTTGTATTGAATGTAATAATGCAGTAATGAATGTTAAATGACATATTTATGCCTGCCACACTATTTGAACATTGCTGTATGTCTTGTTGAGTGTATTTAGTAGGTTGAATGATCATGCAGAGTGATGCGAAATCATTTATGTATCGGCAGAAAACAGGTAATGGTAGTTAAAAGTTTTTTAAAAAGTTTAAAATTGCTTATTCATGTGGAAATAGAAGTATCTTTGGGTTTTTTAATGCTTTGATTGTAAAACTATCAAAAGAAGGTTTTCGGAAGTATGTTTCACATAGGTTAATTATAAATAGAGAGTACTACTACTACTACTAATAATAATAATAATAATAGATCATGGTAATATATTCCAACTAAGCGATGGTTAGATTATTCTGGGGGGAAGACCTTACCTTTATTTAAAACAATTGGAACTAAATGTAAATTCTTATTATGTACAAGTTATTTTTTCAATTAGTTATTTTATGTATTTATTTATATATGACACAACTAGAACTGTTTTGTTTATACTACCGTGTAATAAATGTATTATTTAAAAAAACAGCAGTTTCAAACAATGAATGTCATGCAGAACCATGCTGTTTTGGGTGTCCAAAAGATATGGGGCCAGCTTAATTTTTTGGGTAAGGGCTTCCATAGTTGAGGTGCTGCTACAGAGTAATCATGTCACCTCTCAGTCTTCTCCAAGCTGAACGTACCCAGATTGATACATGGTGCCGTGACTGAACTTCATTTTAGAAGTCTCAGTTTCCATTCCTGGCACCTCCAGTTACACAACTCATCTATGTATTCCATGTATTCTCTGCTTTACAACACCCTTCCTGTTTTTCAGACAAGTATTTCCACACTCTTCTACTTGATATCCTCTATGTGTTGCATGTGCAAAAGTAGCTCAGCCCAGAAGATACTTTCTAATATATTTCCACTTGAGTTTTTGATATGGTGAGCATTCAGATATGCAGTTCTGCATACTGCAAGCATCCAGATCTGTGGCTTGTGTCACTCTGTTGGTGGCTTTATGCAAAGTAGGTACTGTTTTTCTTTCTGTTATCCAGAAAGTACTGTACCAACAGCAGGTCTTTGGGGGTTTATTCTCTTGGTTTTCTGCCTTTTCTTGTTCCTCAAGAAAAGTGACTTTTAAAAAAATTTAGTATTTTTCATGTGACTTTCAGTTTGTACATTTCATAACAGCATAGGAGCAGCACGTTTTGGTTTATTTGCGAGCGTCTTTACTTGTGATGTGGGCTGGTAGGAGCCATGGCAGGAATGTCTGATCTTCTCCTGCTCTTTCCTCCAGTTCTGTTTCTGATTTGTAATCCTCGCATTCTCCTTCCTCTCCTGCCTCTTTCCATTATCTTTTTCTCTCAATATTTTCAAAATCTTTCTAAAGAATTAGGGCCAGTTCTCCATAGTGAATAGTGCAATGTTACAGAGCAAGGTGAAAGAGACCCTAGCAGTTGTATGTGTGCTGCAAAATGGAGGTGGATGGGATGACAATATTAATGCAGAAAGGATGTTTGTGAGAATATTTTTGCTGCATTTCATCTTATTGATCAGCTACTGAAATAGCACTATTTCTATAGAGAGATTGGAGGAGGAAACGGAAGGAAGCACAGGAACAGAAACTGAAGAATATGAGGATTGCAAAATAGAAATACAGATGGAAAGAAACACAGATTCGGGAGAGGACAAAGGAATCAGACACACTCATGTCTAACAGTAGAACCTGCATGATGAGCAAAGACACTCACAAATAAACTACAATGTGCTCTTATAAACTGAAATAATTGAGGCTTTTTAAAAAAGCAAGAAGAGAATATAAAGGAGGAAAACACCAAAAGGCGACATGAAGTGACATTAAATGTCAGAGATTGCTGTAGTACAAATTGCTCAGACTGACCCCATCTGGAAGAACCCACTGCCATACAAGCAACATAGCATGTAATTTTTTTTAATCATGTCAAATTCACTTTCAGAAGACTAATGTAGATGTTAAAAGCATTGGCGACTGGGTTTGCATTCATAAAATTAAATCAAATGTTTGCATAAACATCACCAGCAGCCTGTGTTTGGACTACAGGCTACAGTAATAAACAAGCTACATTAATTGCATTTTCATGGCCAGAAAGTACAGACCAGACTTAATTTAAGGAATGGCTGGCTTTTTATATAATGACACATGAATGCCTCTCCCTCCACCTCACTGTTTGCCATTATGCTGCATAAATGCAGGAGGTAGCGCTGAAGGGAAGCCTGAGGAAGGACTGCTTTCATCATTTTGTAATTATGGTAGCTGCTGGATAGGTGAGAAATTGGTAGCTGCTGAGAAAAAATGTCACACAATAAATATGTTAAAACGTGTTCTAAGACTGGTTACTGAAAGTATTTGTGCTAATTTGTTGGCTGCATGGAATGAATGTTTTTGAGGCCCTGAGTTAAAATCCTCAAGAAATGTGAAGAAGAATGGTACTTAATTTTTTAAAATTTAATATTTGGAGGATTTGGCAGGCTACATCTTGATATGGTTCAAAGGCAATTAAGTGGTGAAAGTATGGGGCCTGATTTCATGCTGTTCTTCAAACTGACAAGTGATCTTTATCAATAAAATAAGGGGCTGGATTACCATACACATATTTATTCAGTAGCTGCATTATGGGGAGAGAAGGGTGCGGAAGAACAACAAAACTGGGGCATGTGCAGATATGCAGTGATATACATACTCCAGCCAGTGAATGAACACAGGGTATTGATCGTGGCCGAAATCACAGAAGTCAGCACAAGACCTCTTGTGGTAAGTTTTGCCCAGTTATGGATTTACTTTTTAGTTTCATTCATGTGTCTTTTCATAAAAGAAATCATAATGGCATATTCAACAAAAATATTTTTATTTTTGCATTTTCCCCTCCCTTTTTCTGTCAAAATTATTTTGCCATATTTTCCTACTAGTTTCTCTGCAGTCATTCTTGGTGGAATTGGGAAGGGATGGAGAGAGGGGGAAAAAGACATGAATCAAATATCAGTTTAGTTCTTTTCTGTTTCTCTTGCAGGTAGACTATTACATCATCTCTTAGGAATTATAATAAAGGAAGAGAGCATGAAAAAACAATTAATGATCCTCAGTCTAAAGGATTCTCATCCAGCCAGGTACAATCACAGTTCTTGGTCTTTGTTAGAAGCATTATAGTTTTGCTCTTTCCTTAAAAGTTTTCCGTTTGAATGTGTAATATTAGCTGATAAGAGTATGAATAGTTAGAGGCTGGATTTTAGAGTTTCTGTCAAAGAATTAGAATGATAAGCTATTTTTTTTTCTCATTATAAACAGGAATGCACAGTGGACATTCATTGCCCTAGCAAATTTTCTCTCAGAAGACCAAAGAAGATCGGAGATCAAAGAGCCAGACCAAAATTAAAATATACTTTGCTGCCTGCTGCAGATGTCTCATCCCATTGTGGATTATTTTGTGGAATGAATGAAAATTCAGATTGTGAAATTTTCAGAAGAAACCTGCCTGTGCTTAATTATACCCTCCTCTGCGTGTGTTCCTGTGCGCATGTGTCCGTGTGTGTGTTAACAAACACTGCATAAGAATAATTATAATGGCAAAGGGGGATTTCAGCAGAGGGAACCCTAATTCTTTCAGACTGGATAACTACTGTATTGTGTGTTTGGTTTTCACATACCGAGGCCGTGGTATTCATTTTGATTCTATGCACCTTTTACATGTATGTTCTTACAATAATGTTTCATATTTTTCACCTTTTAACAACTATTTTAAAATCAGAATCTATTTTATCAAAATCACTTTGTGCCTGTAATTTACAGGAATTACCACTGATCAAACTATGAATTCATATCTGAAGAACAAAAATCTCAGGTTGCACCCATAGTCTTAACTAAAGTAGACTGAGTTAATCAATTGTTGAATGATGAGTCAACACATAGGTAAATTCCATAAATCTGACAGATCTATTCTAGTTAGGACTGTCAGTAGGATATCTGTGGGGGAAAAAGGGAAATCTAAGTGTTGTTGGACATGTGATATTAACATTTGCCATTTAGATTTATATTTGATCATAAACAAAAACTGTTGGGGCTCAGAAGGTGATTAGACTTTGTGAAATGATTTCAGGGTGTGTGATGTTATTTTAAGTAACCAGAATATGATAATAAACAAATGGAATTATGATAGTGGAAGATTAACAACATTAGATTTTGCTGGAAATTAGTGCCAAATTGTTTAGCCCATCCCTGTGCTTTTGGTTATCATTTTATCAAGCACTAATAGTCCTCATTGTTACTGATGTTAATGCTGAGATACATTTCAGGTGTACATTAATTTAGGGGACTCTTCTGACATAATAAATATTTTAACAAGGACAACTTAACAGAACAATTTTTCACTGCTAGCAAAGCATCAAAGAAAAACTGCTTGCAAGAACTCCAGCATCACAGAGGTGTCTGGCAGAAGAGATTGTAAACTGAGGTGCTAAACAAGTAAAGATACACCTGTTTTGGCTCTTAGAGATGCCTTTGAAAATTCTTCTAGACCTAAATGCTCAGGCTGAAGCAGATCTCGGATACTAATGGTTTAACACTGTGTAGTGGTTCATTGTTAACTCTCTCTGGAGCAGCATAAATTTTCTTGTTGCAAAGATTAAGGAGTCAGTCGTGAACATTTGTATTGCAGTTATCACAATTAGTATTAGAAGCAATTGGGAACAGTTATGCCCTTTGAGAGATGTGAAAGTATCACTTCTAAATAAAATGCAGTTTCTCTTCAATCTTTGGCAAGCATTTATATTGACATATCTACTAAGCTCTGTCCCTCTGATTGTGTGTGTGTGTGTGTACACGTGTGTGTAAACACCTAGAATCCAATTGGTCCAGTCCCATATATACTGTGTATGAATGCATGAAAAATGATACTTTGGTAATAGAGGGCTAGTAAAACTCCTTCTGGATTTATGGAGGAGGAGGAGGAGAATCTCATCCCACCTTTTACCCAGTTCAGGATTCAAAAAAACAGGCATAGTTGAGAGTTTTGAGAATTTGAGTGCAGAATGTGGCAGCAAACTGCATTATGTCATTCTGAACTTTGCCTTTGTTATTTTATTATTCCAGTTCTAATGTAGAAACAAAAATACTGAGACATTAGTTTAGTCTTCTGTCCTCATTAAAAAAAAAATAGATATCATTGTTTCAATTTCTATCCCACTCTTCTGGCCGAAGCTCTCAGAGCAGCTCGTGATAAAAGCCTCATTAAAAAAATCCAAACAAACAGCAACAATAAAATCTTACCTAAAATTTTCAATTTAACTTTAGCACAAAATCAACAAGGAAAACAGAAACCAAGAGCTATGAGTTTATTCAAGGGCACAGTCACAGTACATTGGATTACATAAACTTTCAATGGCAAATGCCCTTAGGAGAAGTCTGTCTTCCCCATTTTGCCAAAGGTGGTGTTCAGTTGGCTTGGTTGCCCTCTATATAAATATATGAGCTGGATGAGCAAGAAGATCTTGGAATTTATGGCTATCTTCTGTGCTTTTATAGCAGGAGATGCCCTCAAAAAGGAACGTAGGAAAGGGAAAGTTTTAAAAAAAAAATCTATTAAGTTTTGTTGCATGAAAAACAGCGTGGATATACCCCACTACTCCAGTTGAGTCTTCTTTGTTTCCATTTACCAAAAGAAAAAGAATAACAGTTACATTTTACAGAGGGGAAAACAATGACATTGTCTCTTTCTTTGCTTTCATATACTTTTAACTTTTTATCCATTCCAAAACTCCTTTCCATTCCCTTTCAGAGTTCTGGATAGGTTTATTTTTCAATGAAAATGCTAACTTTTTTGTCTGTACCATATCCAGAACTTTTAATTTCCACTTTCCTAAATCAATATCTCTCTTTTCTTCCCAATGTCACGCGTATGTCAACCTTGCAGCTGCTATCAAAAATAACAATATCTTCTGATGACTTCTAAAAAAAGCCTAAAAATGGGAATGTGAAATGTTGGAAGTGTGATGAAAAGACTGGGTCCTTTTTTCATATGTGGTGGACTTGTGGAAGGGCAAGAGAGTTGTGGAAGGGGATACATGATGAAATTCAAAGAATCTGTAAAATGAACTTTGAATGATATGGGAATTTTATTTGTTAAATGTGTTAGGAAAGAAAGTCTTTTTTTAAGGTAACTAGGGCCTAGAGCTTAAACAAGTTACATTTTTTGCATTACAGCTCCCTGAATCCTAAAGCCAGCACAGCCTTATATTGCTGGCCAGGGGATTATGGGAGCTGTAGTGCAAAAAAAAAAAAATAGCATTAGCATACTGTGAGGAAGCCCAGGGCATGATGTTTAAACACTAGTGTAATACACTTACCTGGCAGTCATTTGCACCAGTCTCACACTGTGCAGCTTATGCTCAGTGACACTGGCAGCAAGTGTATCACTTTCTATGCAGCTGTAACAATCTCTTCAGCTGGCTGCAATCCTGAATCCCCCTGCTGGATTCTAGGTGTGCATTATATCTAGGTGGGTGAAAATACCCCAGATTTCATATCAGTATTTGTACTCCCCTTTTCTTCGATGAGGTTCCTTTTGCCTTGAATGTCACAGGGCTTTATACATAGTTATTTCTGGGTATATCTCAGTTTTTACAATTCTTGGGGAATACTTTATAGGAAAATACACAACCCATAATGCATTAAGGTAGCAGAGAACTGCTAGATGCCCGTAGGATTTTATCAGCATTTGGAATGCAGTGCTGGAGGGAAAATACCTAGAAATCAGGATTGACATACTTCTTCCCTGAACCACATAGAAATTAAATAAAGATACATTTCTGTATATACTTCTAAAGAAATTCTAATTATATTATAATTTTGTAAGGTAAACATTGAGGAAAAAATGGAATGCTTGTGTACTGATAATGCATGTATAAAACAGCCCTAAATCAGACAGATCTCATGTTTGCTGTGATCACACCCTCATCTCCATTTCCAGGAAGTCTTACCAGATTGTTTTACAGTTATAATGACTTTTATTCACTCAACCCCTGCTAATACAAATCTCCCTGCTTGTACAGTAGGCTCACTTGCCAAGACCTACTTTTGCAAATCAGACATCAGCCCTCAAGTAGTTTTACCCTTTGGAAGCTTAGTTCTCTAATCGACTGTATGGGTGTGTGGGTCTGCACACGCATGCATGAACAGAAACATTAGACCAGGAAATTTTATTTGTACTTTCATTTATGGCTGTTAGTTTAAGACAAAAATATGCAAACCAAGTGGCCTACAGATCTTTGTATAAGTTGTAAATGTGTAAAACATCTTGGGTTTCAGCCACTGCTAATACTATCTAAGTATGATTAAGATTATCTTTGTTCTACTGAGAGTGAGTATCTGTAGCTCTTATTTTATGAGAGCGGACCACAAAAATAAGGAAGGACTGATTAGGGCTGACTTGTAATTTCTCAGAATTAGGATTCTCAGGATTGTTTTTTTTGGGGGGGGGGATTCCCTTTTGAGTTTCTCTTGAAGTGTTGAAGAATTTCAGTGCCCCCTTAGAAAACATTCAGCAAAATGTGTCATGATCTGTGAATTTTCAAAGCAAATGTGGATCCTTTTTTAAATATTGCTTAACATTTTGTTACTGTTAAAAATACCAGAATAGCCATTCTGGATGAAACCAAAGGTCTGTTTAGTCCAACATTCTGTTCTCAGAATGACCTGTCTGTTGCCTGTGGGAAGCCTAGCAGCAGAAAGTAAGGCAAGAGCATCCTCTTAGCAAATGATATGCAGAGTGCCACCTCCTTTCATGTAGTCATTATAGCTATTAGCTGTTGATAGCCTAATCCTTTGCGAATTTGCCCAGTCCCCCTTTAAAGCTATTGAAATTGGCAGCCAAAACAACATCTTGTAGTAGCAGATTCCTCAGTTTAATAATGCACGGAGTGAAGAATTACTTCCCTTTATCTATTCTGAATGTTCCACCATTGTTGAAGGAAGTGATGAACTTGGCCCATGATTTCTCCATCTATAGCCCACTCCTTCCTTCATCTGCTAAATGAACAATAGCTATGCAAGTTTATGTCAGCCAAAATTTCTCCTAATAATTGACTGTGAAGAACTGTGAATGGGGCAGACTTCCATCGCACCCCACCCCTCAACAGGAAGATCTTGTCAGAGAAAACAACTAGTGGGTCTGACTCTGGCTTTTGAGGTGAATTGATAGATTACAGCTGCTACAATGTTCATTTCAGGGAATCGTTACCTTCTAAATGCCCTAGGAAGTCATAATGAAGCACTGCAATTTATAGTTGACAATGGAAATGTAGGTGCTGGTTAAGACAAATTTGTATACTGAAAGTACACTGATTTGTTTCTCTCTGGCTCAGATTGGATAGTTAAGTGAAAGCACCATAGATGGGATTTCTTTGAAGGCCCCAGGTTTCCCTGCAATTTGAAGTGGAAACTTAGTGTTACATATCAAGAAAATGTTCTTGTATGACTTCACTGTGGAGCATCAGCATGCTACTAATACTTTGCATTACTCACAGAGAAAGCTCTTGTTTTGTGCTGCTGCAATTTCTAAAGCAGCAGCAACAATAGTGAACGTCATCTTTTTCTCTCCAGGTTTCTTGATGTTCCTTATGTTATCCTTGATGTTCCATTCTAAAAGAAACATACTGGTCTTTGTTGTGTTTAAAATGCATTCTAGAAGACCAAAATATTTGATAAAATATACATCTAAGTTGTGCAGTGTCTAGTAGCAAAGTTGGCAATACATTTAAAACAATTGAACAACCAGGTTCTCCTCAGTAATTTGTCCTTTGTTGTCCTCTGTGCTCATGCTTTGCATTCTGGTAACATGCATGAAGTTCTGCTGAAGGTCTTTGGTCCACAGATCTGCCTGCCTCCCCGCCCCCCCCCATAGATACAAAAGGTGGGTGGGAGAGAATGCTCTTGTGCAAGAGCTTTATAATCAGCAAGCTTAACAGAACTTTTTAGCTCCTTCTTACCCAACAGTTTATGCAAGATCCAGTGCAAGGAACTCCTTTAGGTTAATATTTCTTCTGCATGCTCTAGCATGAATGGAAGATACTTTCTTTGTGTGGAATGGTGGCTTTGGATCCAACTCATTGTTAGTTTAATACCTCTGATACCAGCCAGTACCTCTGACCAAGTATTGATTTGGAAATGTATGACCATAGGAAACAAATAGCAGTATGTTGTACAGTGTATTGTACATGGCAGTATATTGTATAAAAAGAGATACTGTAGCTCACTGCTAGATCATATCATTTGTATGCACATAATCAGTATGGAGCATTTCTGGTCAGGGATTCATGGATTTTAATTGTCTTTAATAGCCACCAAAAGTTGTGGTGACCCAGATTTCAGGCCTTGTGCAAGGCCAGGGCAATTCCTCTCCTTTCCTCTCCTGTTTGGAGTATGAGACATGTTCAGAGCTAAACTGACATGCATTCATCTTCCCTCATTAGCTTGCCCCTAAAAGAAGAAAGTAGGGTCAGGTTTGGTTTTGTACTTGGTGAGCTTGAGCTCATGGCAAGTGCAAATTCACAACAAACCCTAGAATTCCTCTGAAGTTTGTGGAGATGTGAGTTTGTGGAGGAAAGTGTTCCTTTCCTCTATGTACTATAGGTTGGGAGAAGTTTGGTGCATGTCATACATGTTAGGAGCTAACTTAGCAGATGTGATGAGCTAAACTGCGGTTTTCTGTTTCTAGTCAATGTACTTCAGATCAGCAACCTTGGAATATTTTTTCCTGCAGGCACTGCAGAGACTATGTCAATCCAAGTATAGAATACTGGACTACATGAACTAATCGTCTAAGTACAAGGCATGCTCCTATAGCCTTCAAAAGCCACAATCCTGTTGGTATTTCATCTGCAGCAAACAGTGCAGCACTGTGTATGGTACTTAAAAAATGGCTGCCTTGGATCCTGCATATGGAGAAAGACAAGATATAAATCAAATAAATAAAATAATAAGACAAATTACAATAAAACTTGCCCCTGAACTGTTTGGTTTGGCAGGGCCAGTCTTGATGAATCTTTTCTTGTTCTACTTTCCCAGTTGCTTTTAAAATGTCCCAGTCTCTCTGTCTTCCTTGCACTTTCACCCTTTATTCTCAGGTTACTTTTGTTGTTACAAAGTGAATTCAAAGTGTACAGTGGGGAGGAAAGGAAGGGATTGAATCTTGCCCTTCCTAGGTACTCGCAGTCCCGTGGTATGTGGAAAGGCTTTGTAATATACTTGAAACCTCACATGGCCACACCAATTTTAAGAATGACAGCTAACACACTAATTGTCTACCTCAGGAAAAAAAATGAATCTTGCCCTTCTCAGGAGGCTCAAGTAAAAGCAAATGGCTACAGCCCCTCCTAGCTTGTGTGTTCTTCCTCATGAATAACTTTTGCCATCTTGAACACACTCTGATGTTGCTTGGCCACATATATCCCACTTTTCCCCTGTGATATGTTGGAAGATATGCACATATAGTGCTTAGGTTGTGCGTGCTTTTTAACAAGAACGTATATATAAAATATCACACTATATACTAATGGTCTAAGGTAAATCTTTTAGTACTATTTGTAGTAATCCAGACAGTTTTATGATATGAACTTCAGTAATCAGAATAATGGAAATTTAACCCCGTTTAAAAGTATAATCTATTGAAAAAGGAATGATTGGACAATCTACCTGCATAAACATCAACTTATTCTATGTTGTTTACATCTGATAAAGCTGATCACACATACCACATTGCTACAAACCTTTTTGCTGGGCTGCCAAATATTCTGAACTGTAGACTTCTAGACATTTTGAGATAAAGAAGGAACAATAAAGTGTATTTATTCCAATAGTAGATATTGCATATATTTCAAAGTAATGTAGCAGCTGGAAAAATGTTGGTGTTGAACTGCACTCTGAAAGATCTGGAATGGGAGAAGGAAGTCCTTTGCTAGGATCAGATTTAGGCTTTCAGTGTTCTAAAATTGTATTTTGGCTTGATAAAAATGTACCTGAGTCCGTGGTAAAAACTCTCTGCATGTTGTCCAGAGATATCATGTGTCACGCCCAATGAATTTAATTTAAGAGTGTAGTCCTATATGCCTGCCTGCTCATAAATAGGCAGCACTGTTTTCAGTTATATTTACTTGATGGGACTTGATGGGTCCACTTTCCACTGCCCAGAAATCTGGAGGGTCCTGAAAATCGAGAGGGAGCCAAGCTGCAATCCCCATTTATATGAGGCAAACATTGGAATAAACTATATATCATGCCTCAGGATATTTATATAAATGTATTTATGTAAATATATTTCCCAATTTTGTGAGATTTGCTGGGTCCAATCCGAAAAAGTGATAAGGCAATCCCAAGCAATATTCTGACCCTCTTGGCTCAGCCTTAGCCTCAGACTTTTTTCCACAATGGAAAGAGTATCCCTATGTGGTTAAACAGAGCCTGTGTTACACTGCGAAACAGAAAGATTGGACTTATTTATCATATGAAGAGCTCCTATGTGTAGGCAGAAAGGAAAGATGCCTGGTTTTGGCAAAGCAGAGTCTATCAAACAGTAGGAGCGTTTCTGCTTTTTCTTCTGATTGATAGGCCCCTGAGTAAGTGTCTAATTCACTTTCTGTTACTGTATCATGTCAACTGTGGACAATGTCATCTGCATGCTAGAGCACTGATTCAATCACAGGTATTTTACTCCAATCTGAAATAAATGACACTAGAGTTCTGGAAATTAAAAGAAGCTTCTAAACAGCTACTTCATGAGTATTCCACAGACATTTCTTAGAATTTTCCTTGCAAATTATTAGGAAAAAAATTTGGAGAACAACAACCACCTCTGGCCTCCTTCTGGGACAGGTTATGAATTATCCGGTGCCCTGGTGGCGCAGTGGTTAAATCCTGGTACTGCAGCCACAACGTTGTGATTCAGTCCTGCCAGGCTCCAGGTTGATTCAGCCTTCCATCCTTCTGCAGGTCAGTAAAATGAGTACTCAGCTTGTTGGGGGGCAATTAGCTAAACGCATGGTAAACCACTTAGAGAGCACTTAGCTGATAAGAGGTATAGAAATACACTTGCTATTGATGTTGCTATTATCCTCCCTCTCCCCAAATAAAATATTGAATGAGATTTACTGTGATTAGCTGCTTTTTACCAAAGTGTGCCTAGCTCTACAGGTTTTTTCATGTTGCTAATGACTTTGGCAGAAACTGAAAATAAAATAAAAATTCAGCCAGCTAGCACTCATCAAAAGCTTCAAGTACTGTGCAGTGGGGCATGAATGTTTAAAATACCTAGTCATCATGTCTGTCATGTGTTAACTGGAAGGAGAAATAGATTTGGAGGAGTAATGCATAATTTCAAGTCTAAAAGGCCATAAAAATAGAGCATTAAATTAATTGTCCTAATATTTGTAGCCACAACGGCCCATTATAATGGGGAAAAAAATCAACAGATTGACAGGCTAATCCTTTTATTACTGTTTGAAAGTTACTTAATACTTCAGTGAAGACACTGAAAGAATGAAAGATTTTCCACACCTTGGCTCAGTCATTAATCAGAATGGAAACTGCAGTCAAGGCATCAGAAGTCTAGAATGTGGAAGGGCAGCTATGAAGGAACTAGACAAGATCGTGAAGTGTGATGATATATCACTCAATATTAACGTTAGAACTGTCCGTGCTATTTCCTGTTCCTATGTATGGTTGTGAAAGCTGGACAGTGGAGACAGCTGATAAGAAGAAAATCCATTCATTTGAAATGTGCTGGAGAAGAGTTCTAGAATAAATGGGTCATAGGGCAAATAAGCCTGAACTCTCCCTAGAAGCCAAAATGATTAAACTGACACAGTGTGACTTTGGATGTATCGTGAGAAGACATGACTCACAAGAAAAGACAATAATGCTTGGAAAGGTAGAAGGTAGTAGGAAAAGAGGAAGACTGCATTCCAAATTGATGGACTCAATTAAGGAAGCCACAGCCGTGAGTCTGTAAGACCTGAGCAGGGCTGTTGTTGATAGTGTGACTTGGGGGGTCTTTTGTTTGCTGAAAGTCAAAGTTGACCTGATGGCAGTTAACACCGATAGCAATACTTAGCAAATTTGCAGAACTCTCAGGCTTTTAAATAATAGTAGCAAATATGGGCACTTTGAATTTATGTAAAAGTTTACAATGTAAGCAGTGTTTTCAGAACTAGACTTTTCCCTGCTTTATATATGAGATTGAAAGTGTGGAATGAGGGACTGTAATGTCAGTGCAGGCAGAGGCCAAAGTTACAAGTTTACATAGAGGTCCAAAAATGATATTTGGGCCCCGTTCCCAGGAAAAGTATATACAAGTGCAGCCTATGGATAATAAAAGGTATAAGGCACACTGAATTCTGTAGGTCTTCTGCCTGTCTGCATACTCTAATGATAGGACCATCTTGAGTCATTTGACATCATATTGGATTTTTAACATTGAGAGCCAGCAACATTATCAATCACAATAATTTATCAATTTAATTTACCTTATATTGGCCTAGCCTAGCCTAGCACAGGACTCAAGACTACTTACAACTACTTACCTACTTACTACTTAAAAACTATTAAATTATAAAAACAATTGAACAATTAAAAAAACACAAAGCTAAAACAGTCTAAAATACAATTATAACTTACATTTTCTTGATATGTTGTTCCAAACATGTGGGCGTTTCTCCTTTTTGTATTGTTTTTATTTTCATTATTGAATTTTTCATTAAAGCAGCTGTCATAGGTAGTATGCTCCATTAATGTGTTAATTTCTCCAAATTTATACTGGTGCAACATTAGAAAAATTCATATTTGTAACTCCAGGGTTGACTGTAATCTACATCTATTCTGATGAAATAGTAGGCTTGGTATATGTATGTTATCTACATACATAAAGAAAAAGATATCGGTCATTAACATGGGCCATGAATTTGTTCCATGTGCAGAATAAATAACAGTTGGCCTTTTTTCAGTATCTTAGATAACAGAGTGGAAGGAATCTTTATCAAATTTGCAGATGACACAAAACTGAGAAGGGTGCCTACCGCATTGGAAGATAGGAGCTGAATTCAAAAGCACCTAGATAAACTATAAGGTTGGTCAGAAATTAATAAAATGAAATTCAATGGAGACAAATACAAAATTCTACACTTAGGCCATACATGGGATCAATGGCTCAGTAATACTCCACCTGAAAAGGACCTTGGGATTATTATTGATCATAAATTGAACATGAACCAGTGGTATGGTGCTACGGCAAAGAGTCATAATTTCCAAAGGCAGTACTAGACCCATTATATTCTGTACTGGTCAGGCCTCATCTGGAGTATTGTGTTTAATATTGGATGCCTTGTTCTGAGAAGGACTTAGACAAGTTGGAGCAGATTCAAAGAAAGGCAACAGGAATCATAAGAGGTATTTTTTTTTATTCTATATTTAAAAAAAACAACAACTTAGAAATACAAGCTTACATAATATTCTTCTCTTAGCTTAATTAGTTTCAAATTATTACATATAAAACGTTGCTGATTTTTCCATGTCATCATAAACATTTCAAATAACACTTCCCCTCTTCCCTGGTTTGATCTTTAATTTTTTGACATTTCAACACTTAGATCTCACAAGTTCAAGCATCAATTTGTAGACTGGTCTCCCAACTTGTGCATACTAAAATAGATATCATTCGATTTATCTTTTATCTTAAAGTATTCTTTTGTTTATTACTGCAAGTTTAACTTTGAAAATTTGTTTCTAAATAACCTTTAAGCATTCTCAATTTGATTGTTCCCTTTCTTAGTCCTACTTTCGTTTCATTTTTCATTCTGAAAGATAACTCTTCCATTGAGCAATATTCTTGTATTTTGTCTACCCATTCTTCCAAGGATAGGCTTTCTGTCCTCTTCCAATATTTTGCCCATAGAATTCTAGCTGCCGTAATCATATATAGTATGACTGTCTCATATTGTCTTTTATCTTTGTTAATTTGATGTGTCATGTTCAGTAAATACAATTCCGGAGTCAGTGGGAGATCTATTTGTAATAAGGATTCCATGGCTCCGTGAATTCTTTTCCAGTATCTTATAGCCTCCGGACATAGCCACCACATGTGATAAAAGGATCCATCTACTTGCTTACATTTCCAGCAAGCCTTTTCTTTCAAAGAATACATCTTGCTTAGCTTGAGGGGATCTAAATACCATCTATACAACATTTTGAAGTAATTTTCTTTTAGATTTTGTGCTAATGTAAATTTATTTGATATTTTCCAACTTCTTTCCCAATTTGCTAACTCTATTTGGTGGCCTATGTTTTGTGCCCATTTAATCATTGATTCTTTCACTGTCTCCCCTTCCAGTTCTCGATCCAATATAAATTTGTATAAATGTGATGTTAGGTGATCTTTCTGTTCAAACATCAATTTTTCCCATTGATTTAATTGTGAGGTAATTTCTATGCCCTCAAGTTTTAAGTCGATTTTCGCTCTCTCTTTCAATTGCCTATATGGGAACCAGTGACATACCCAACCTTCTTGTTCTAATTCCTCTTTTGTTTTAATGCGTTGTCCACTGTTATCTTTTATGATTAAATCACTGTATTTTAATGGATCTTTCCATTTCACTTGAAAGGCTTCCTGAGGGGAGACCCACCAGGGTATTTTCATATATAACTTGTTTTTCCAGAGTCTCCAAATTTCATACAACGATCTTCTAATATAGTGATTCATGAATGATTTATCTACTTTTGATTTTTGGTACCATAAATAAGCATGCCAGCCAAATTTTAGATCACTTCCCTCAAGATTAAGCAGTTTATCTTCTTTTAGTGTCACCCAGTCTCTCAACCATGTCATCCCATTGGCCATGTAATATAATTTCATATCTGGCAAGCCAAATCCTCCTCTTTCTTTCCTTTCCGTCAGGATTTTCCATTTAACTCTTGGTTTTTTGTCTTCCCATATAAAGGAGGTTAGGTCTTTTCTCCATAAACTGAAACACTTCCAGTTTAATATAATCGGCAGGTTTTGAAAAAGAAAGTTCATCTTGGGTAGTACCATCATTTTAATCGCTGCCATTCTACCCAGTAGTGATAATTTCAATTTTCGCCAATTCTGAAGGTCTTTTTTTATCTCGCCCCATTTTCTTACATAGTTATTCTCGAAAAGTTTGTTATTTTGGTTTGTGATATCAATCCCCAAATACTTAATCTTCTTTTCCGTTCTAAATCCTGTCGCCAATTCTATCTTTGCTATTTTTTCTTTCCTCATATTTTTTGTCAGGAACTTTGTCTTCTCTTTGTTAATTTTAAAACCCGCCAATTCTCCAAATTCTTGGCATGTCTCCAGCAATTTCATGATCCCCTTTTCTGGATCTTCTATAAAGATAGCCAGATCGTCGGCGTATGCTTTCAGTTTGGTCTCTTCACCCTTAATTTTAACTCCTTTAATCAGTTCCTCTGATCTTATTTTCCTCAAGAGGACTTCCAGCACCATTATAAACAATAGCGGAGATAGAGGACAACCTTGACGTGTTCCTTTGTTAATTTCTATTGGGTCACTCTTCTCACCATTAATTAGTAATAGTGCTTGGTTACCTAGATATATCGATCTAATCCATTTTAAGAAATTATCTCCACAGTTCATTCTCTCACATAAGTCGAACATAAATTTATGATTCACGTTGTCAAAAGCTTTTTCAGCATCGACAAAAATCAACACACATTCCTTTTCATTATGTTTCTCATAATATTCCAAAACATTAATCAAAGTTCTTGTGTTATCTCTTAGATATCTTTTTGGTAAAAATCCACTCTGATCTTGATGAATTACTTTTTGTAAGATCCTTTTAAGTCTCTCTGCAATTATGTTAGCAAATATCTTATAATCTATATTTAAGAGAGAGATTGGTCTATAATTAGATGGTTCACATAAATCTTTCCCTTCTTTGGGTATCAAAGTTATGTTTGCTTCCTTCCACGAGTCAGGTTTACCTTTGCTCTTAATTTCGTTGAACATCTTCCGCATTGGTTCGGTTAGTTCATCCTGGAAGACCTTGTAATACATCCCTGAGAATCCATCGGGTCCCGGTGTTTTCCCAACTTTTATTCTCTTTATGGCCTCCAGCACCTCCATACATGAAATATTCGCATTCAAACTATTCTTATCCTCTTCAGATATTTTAGCGATATCTTGTTTCCCGAGAAATTCTTGTATCTTCTTCTCTAAGTTGCTTATCTGATCTTTCTGATAAAGATTTTTGTAATATTTACGAAAAGTCTTCATTATAATTCTTTGATCGGTGGTCAAGTCCTTTTCATTTCCATTTAGAGTTTTGACTTGTAGAATTAAGTTCCTTTCTCGTCTTTTCCTTAATTTAAACACCATCCACTTACCAGGTTTATTCGCATTCTCAAATTCTTTAAGTTTTAATAATCTTAGTTTCTTTTCCATGTCATCTATATTTTGATCTTGTAATTCCAATTGTGTCTTTTTGAGTTTCTTCCTCCACCTTTCATTTCCCGGGTTCCTTGACAATTCTTCTTCTACTGATTTCAGCCTTAATTCCAGTTCTTTTCTTTTTTCCTCTTTTTTCTTCCTCCATTCCTTGTTCCACTTCAAAAACAACCCTCGCATTACCGCTTTTCCTGCATCCCATACCATTCTACTTGATACTTCCTCATTCTCATTTTCTTCAAAAAAATATTTTAATTCCTCCTTAGCTTTCTTCAAATAGCAGTCATCTGATAGAAGTTGGTCATTTAATCTCCAACTTCGATACTTGCTTTCTTTCTTCATTCTGAGTTCCAATTTTATTGGATTATGATCTGAAATAATCCTAGGCCGGATTTCCATGTCTTTGACCGCCATCTGTAGCGTTTTTGATATTAAAAACATATCAATCCTTGACATCGTTAAATGTCTGTCAGAGTAATAAGTGAAACCGCCTCTTTCATGTAAATTCCGCCAGATATCGAGTAAAGAAAAGTCTTCTTTCATTCTGAAGAATGATTTGGGTAATTTACCTTTCTTTTTTCTGCCTTTTTTATTACATGTTCTGTCTTTAGTTGGGTCTATCACTCCATTCATGTCTCCCATTACTAAAATATGTGCTTGATTGTTCGTCGTGATATATTTGTTTATCTCTTCATTCAACTTGTCATAGAATTTGCCTTTATCTTGTAATGGAGCATATATACCCACAAGTAATATAGTTTTCTCGGGCAATTGAATTTGTACCCCAAGATAATGTCCATTCTTGTCCTGAAATATTTCCTCAGTGGGATATAGGAATCATAAGAGGTATTGAGAACAAAATATATGAGGAAAAGTTGAAGGATCTGGGCTTGTTCAACTTGGCGAAGAGAAGACTGAGAGGCGCCATGATTGCATTCTTTAAATATTCAAGGGCTGTAATAGAGAGGAGAGGCAGGCCTGTTCTCTGCTGCCCCAGAAAGTAGGTCTAATGGTTTGAAGTTACTGGAGGGTAGATTTCAATTAGAAGGAATTTCTTGACAGGAAGAGTGGTTTGGCAATGGGACCAAATGCCTAGAGAGGTGATAGGGTCTCCTTTTATGTATGTCTTCAGAAAAAGGCTGGACAACTTTAGGTGGAGATCCTGCATTGAACAATGGGTTGGACTTTATGACCCATGAGGCCCCTTCCAACTCTGTGATTCTGTGACCCTGGAGACCAGGGTTTGATTCCTTGCTTCGCTGTGGAAATCCACTGGATGACCTTGGGGGCATCACATAATCTCAGCCTCAGAAATGCCCATGTGAAGGTCACCTTAGGTTCACCATATGTTTGAAAGGACTCGAAGGCATACAACAACAATAATTTTATGAAATCTTGTCTGCTAAGCACTGAAACATTAAAGAGCTGAGAAATCATAAAAAAACAGGACCTATACCAAAAGAAAAATGATGAATGTCTTTCAATGTGAAGGAACTTTGCAGAGGTACTGTAGAGATAGTTTTAAAAATTATGTGTTTAAGTCACTGTAATTTTATGCTCTGGAAACATAGAGTTTGGATCTATTCCAGGGCTTTCCAGGCACCTGTTTTCAATGACAAGAAGCAGCTGTAGAATATATTGAAAATAGGTGAAAGTGCTCAGAGCAGGTGCAGAGTATATTTCTCTCACTCAGTAGCTGTAGAGAACTTGCATGTATGTGAGGGTTTAGGGGAAATGGCTTCCTATTCTAGCCATGATTTTGCCACACAGATAACGAGCCCCAGAAGCTCTGTTGTTCTCTCTTTAAGAAATTAACTACAAAGTGTGTGAGAAAAAGTAACTAAAATTATAACTAGCCTTTCTTTCAGACAGAAAGGTGATCGTTACCTGTTTTTTTAAGCAAAAGTTTGCTGTAAACTGTGACTGATGATCATTTCTAGTTAGATAGCTTTAAATTCTGAATACAGTTTTCCTTGAGTAGTAAAAATGTGAATTACATATGTAATCATGTATTCTACTGTTCTGGCTAAAGAAGAACCATTAAAACAATAGGATTTACCTATGTGTTGATTCACTATTTAAAAATTGATTTGATGAGTCTACTCTAGTGGGGATTAACCAATAGGATTCCAGGTATTGTCTCATTCTGCAAGCCAGTCACCATAGAAGGATGTCTGTTTAGAAGTGAGCTCCACTGTATTCAACAGAGCTAACTTGCTTAGTGTAGGTTTAATCTTAACTCACCAAGATGGCTAAGGGCCATTTATCTTGTGATAAATTAGTACTGTTCTTGATTCCCCCCCCCAAAAAAAGACTTATTAAAAAAAAATCTCGATTTTCTTTTTCATTGCTGCTGTTTGATTAGACAATCCCTGGCAAATGGAAAGACTTGAACAACTTATCTATTAAAAGCCTGTGGAATAAATTGTGTCACATAGCACTAATGGAGAGATTAATGTATCTAAAGAACTATACAAGGAATGGGGAGTGAAGAAGGCTTTAGGGATATGTGGTTTTCTTTTATACAGATTGTTAGTGAACATGATAAGTAAAAAAAACCTACTGAAATCCCATACAACCTTCTAGAGTGGGACTTGTTGATAGTCATGAATCTCTGTGTGACACCATAACTCACAGAAGAATTACTCTTTTATTGGGGAATTCTCAACATGAAATCTGAAATGATTTCATGTGGTATTCTCTATTCATTTTATTTTGTTTTATTTTTATTCTTTCTGATGTTCATACAGAATTGATGATAACTTGAATAGTATCTACTCATTATTGTTTATATTTTGTTCCGTTAATTTTTTTTTAAAAAATGGTTTAATGCCAACTGAACTGACACGAGGCCAGGTGAAGCCATGCTGAATCCAAAATCTGGCAGCCCTAGGAATGTTAGAAATCACCTTTGTGTTGTCCCAATTGTGTGCTAGCATAGTGGCTATGTTGCTGGGCTAGGGGAGATTTGGATCTGGAACAACTCAGCTCCCCTCTCATTCTGTCCTTCCTGGTTATTCTGTCAGCTGAGATCAGCTGCCAAAGAAGTTGCGCTGGTAGATCCCTCTGCCAGCTGATATCTGAAATCTACTGTTAGAATAGGATTATGATTGCCTAAAGACAATTCAACCAGCACAAGAGGCTTCTGCTATTCCTAACTCCCTGAAGCCAGCATATTTTTTATTTAGGATATACTGTAAACATTCTTTTTGATAGCTGGTTTCCTTGAGATATTAAATGCGGTGGGATTTTGTATCACCTTTGAGACTAACTGAGAGACAGAAGCTGGTAACATAAGCTTTAGTAAATTTATGTCTGTTTCAGATACAAGCTTAACAACTGTTTTGGAGTATTTATAGATAATCCAATGTATTGGTTTTATATATTGCTCCCTAGCAATGGATTCTGAGCGTGATTACAATCATACATTAACAATAAACTTACTAAAGAATACCAACTATGAAATGAAAACTTTCTAAAACAGTACCCAGCACATCACACAAGATAAGATTTAGACTAAAAAAACGCCAAGTGAAAAAGAACAGTGCAATTCTGTTTTTGAATAATGTTAGCTAGGCAAAGATAAAATTGCTATTGGAGTCCATCATGGTGACAAGATATTTAAAACCACTAGTATTGTTTCATTGTGATTGCATAGCATTGATTTTATATTATAACCTTTAAGTGCTACAGAATAGCTACTGTGGCTGAGGGATGGGGGATTAAGAAGAGTTGGGCTACAGTGGGGTAGGGTCAGATGATTTGCAGCTTGGTACAGAAAATACACTTTGTTCTATCTTCTGTGCCAATAGGTAGCTGTCCCCTTGCAAAATCAAAGAAGATTTCAGATGCAAAGTCATGCTGTATGTCCACCACACTGGAATAGAGAACTCATGCAACTTCAGTAGTGTATCACACCACAGTACCAGGAGAATATAAACCCCAAGAAGTGAACACATCTTGTATATCAAGATGTCAGGGTTAGAGCTCTTTCTTTATACTTACACAGTGTTGAGGATGTCAGTGCAAATGTTGCAGTGGTGAACTTCAGTGAAATGAACACCCAGCGAAGCAGTTTCTACAAGCAGCAGACAACCAAGATTAAAAGTGAAGTGGGAATGGCAAATGGAGCACATTCGTTAGATGCTTTGCTTTAATGTTCAAGATACAAAAACCCAGCAGAAATCGCAAGTCCATTGCTTCAAGGAGAAGACAACTCAGTACAGGTAAGTAAGATGTGCATGTATGAGTGGGAGGGATATTGACCATTAGTGATGGGGTCCGTTCTCAAGGCAGATTTCCTGAGCATCCTCCTGCCCCTCCTTCCTATGCATCCCTGTGCTGACCACTTGGATGTTTGCGACTGTAAAGTCACTCTCATCTCCCTTTGGAAGACAGAGGGACTGTGAACTGACTTAGCAGTTCTTCTTTGCTCTAAAGAGTGGAGCAGTCATATTCCCCCATGCAGAAGATGTAGGGCAGTGATTCTTAAACTTTAATCCCCCTGGTGTTTTGGACTTCAACTAGCAGAAGCCACAGACAATACAGTCTCAAGTGGTGAGTTTTTGGGGGAGCTGAAGTCCAAATTATCTGGAGGTTGAGAACCTCTGATATAGGACAAGTATGTAGTTTGCATAAAGGATCTGCTGTTACCCTCCTTCCCCATTTATTTTGTATTTTCCTAAATGTATCTAAACTCCTCCATGTGCTGGGGAAAGCAGTTGGGAATAGAACAATATTTGTTTGGTGAACATCAAATGCTCCATTCAGTTACTGTTGTCCCTAGCCAAACACTTCTGACTCATTCTTCTTTGCAGGATCAGAGCCAGGAGCAGAACAAACAGAGCATGCAGACAGGACATCAGTGCAACACTCTGAAAGGGATGAGTAAGTACAGCATTATCTCCGTGTTCTTCTTGCTTAACAACAACATAAACACCAGAGGATCTGGCAGTGGTGAGTTGGAAGCTTGGCTGTGGCAAGTAGAGTGCAGGAACACCAATCTTCATGACAGTTTACTCTTTCACATACTTAACAAATTGCTAATGAGCTCCCTAGTCATTGAATATAACCTGTAGCTGCTGAATGTTACTTATTTCTCTCTCCATGTCTTTCTTGTTTTCCCACAGGCAGCCATGCAGTATGGAAAGGGACCAGGATATCCTCCACTTTGTGTTTTGCCAACCATAATCAAGGACGGCAGTGGCACTGGTGGCAGCAGCAAGGACCAGTAGAGAACTAGCTGTTTCTGTGTGGAGTTGCCACAGTTGTACTATTCAGGGCTCCTGTGTCTTTCAAAAGCACGTGGCTGCTGGGAATCTAGCAGGTGTAACTGCAGTCAGGAAGGTGCAGTGTTTGTGCAGCTTTCACAGGTCCTGCAAGGGCAAAATTGTTGGCAGTCACATTTGTCTGTGTCTTACGTCAGAAGCTATTCCACAACTGATGCTGATGAAGAAGAGATGTGATTGTTGCAGCTATGTGTCTGTTTTTGTTATTTAAAAAAATAACCCAACATATTTTATCTCCAGTGTCTTCTTTATAGAATAACCATGGAAAGGGAGAAAAGAAGCACCAACACGACACCCCAACAGGGATGTTGCTCATAGTGCCACAGAATTGCTGATGGACCACTCTTGGACCATTTTTTCAGGGCTTGCTTAAAACATTTTGCTGCCTAAAAAGGACAACATTTTTTTTCCAAGGCAGAAAACAAATAGGCACCTTTTCTCATTTGTGGTAGTAGAATGCAACAGTAATAACTTCAAACCTGCTGTCCATCCATTATGACCCAAATCAGCCATCTGAGGCATCCGCCTCATCCTGTCTAATGATAGGTCTGGCTCCGCTTTATTTGCTGAAATGTGTTATAAAAATGTTCTGCATATATAGTATGGGTGCCGGTGGTCAGTGTCCTGCTCCTCTCATAATTCCTGCTACCAGTGTACATAATGTGGGCAGGGGAAAGGTGGAGGTAAGAGGGGGAAATTGATAATAAGATAACCTGGGAAAACAGCCAGCAGCTACTGTTAAGCAACCAAATTTGCGTAGAAGAGAGATGGCTGAATCAGATGAAGAGGGCTGGATAAAATGTAATGCACCTCAGGGGCTGATTTGGGCACATATGAAGCCATGGGTTAATGTGTCCTTTTCTTTGGGCTATAAGATCAATTGGACTACTGTAATGCACTCTATGTGGGGTTGCCTTTGGAAACTGTTTGGAAATTTCACCGAGTTCAAAACACAGCAGGCAGAATGCTGACCAGGGTCAATTACATGGAGTACATAAATGCTTTGTTAAAACAGCTTCGCTGGCTATCTGTTCATTTCTGGGCACAATTAAAAGTGCTGGTTGTGACATACAAAGCTCAGGTCTGGGCAATTTGAAAGACAATGTCTCTTTCCACACAAGGCAAGTGAATCACTCTGTGCCGTTACTTACCGGCTCTTCTTGGGTCCGAAGTAATGCACACTGTCCCTTGAGCCCTTCTGCAGGGCTCCTCCATTGGTGCAGGGTGAATCGGAGCAGTGCGAGGTCTGTAGATCTGCACTGCTCCGGCTCAAAATGGCGGCTTCTGGTGCCTTCATGGGAGTGGACCAATGCCCACAGCCCACCCTCCGCTGATCGCAGGCTCTCATTGGTGCGAGCCTGTGCGTCTGCACAGGTAAGTAGGAATGCAATGGTGCGTTCCAGAAAATGTAAAGACTGGAATTTTCCAGTCTTTACTTAGCGCGGTAGAGGACCACTTGGGGGCAGATTGGATCGGACTAAGGTGCAGAACTAAGTCAAATAGTCTGCACCTAGTCCGATCCAAGGTGCAGACAACCTCCATGCCAGGACGCCTTGGCCCGTTTTAACTGCCTCGTGCGGAAAGGGCCTATGTCTCCCTAAAGGAACTTGCCAGAACCCTAAGATCCACAGGCGAAGGCTTTCTCTCAGTCCTGCTACCGTCTCAGTGGCTGTTCCCATCATCATCTGGAACTCCGGAAGCTAGGCTGGCCCCCTCCTTGCTCTCCCTTCACTGGCATGCAAAAATAGTCTTATCTAAAAAAAAAAAAAAAGGCTTTTAATATATAAGCAGGTTGGCTTTTAATTTAATATAACAACAACATTTTAAAATTTTTGTAGGTTTTAATATTTTTATATGTTTTTCTAATTGTTTTAAATGTTTTATTAATGTTTTTAAATTTTTTGGAAGCTGGCTTGAGGCTCACTATGGGAGAAAAGCAGCATATAAATATGATAGGTAGATAGATAGAAGATGCTGTGCACCATCTCCTTCTCTCTATATTTTGAGCGCTTATCTTTACCTAGTCAGACCAGCAGCCAGGAATTAAACATGAGATGTCTGGTATTCTAACTCTGTACTATTTCACTGCACCATAGCTCCACATAATAGCCCTTTAGTATGAGAGCCAAAGTGGTGTAGTGATTTGAGTGTTCCGCTACAGCCCTTCAGAACAGAGTTCTGTTCCTTGCTTGGGCGTGGAAGCCCACTGGGTGACTTTGAGCAAGTCGCATCCTCTCAGCATCAGAGGAAGGCAAAGGTAACCCTCCTCTGAACAAATCTTGCCAAGAAAACCCTGTGATAGGTTCATCTTAGTGTCAAAAATTACTTGAAGGTACACAACAACAAACTGGAAGGGCCTTGAACATTCAATCTAGGAAATTTGTATGCATTTTTTTTTCATAAAGTACACATTTATTTTTGGTTCTTTCCTAATATATGCATTTTGAACACATGTTCCCCGGTACAAATGTTTATTGAGAGCAAATGTGGTGTAGTGGTTTGAACATTGGACTCTGACCCTGGAGACCAGGGTTTGATTCTCTGCTCAGCAGTGGAAACCCACTGGGTGACCTTGGGTGCATCACACACTCTCAGCCCCAGAAAACCTCATGATAAGTTCTCCTTAGGGGCTTCATAAGTTGGAAATGACTTGAAGGCACACAAAAACAAACTGGGAGGGCCTTGAGCATTGAAGCCCTCAAGTTCATGCACATAGCTGGGTGGACTGAATCACAAGTTAGGCTCCTGGACTACCACAGAGGTGCACTGGTGGATGGAAGAGTCTGTTTATGTTCTGTATATGTTTTGTGTGTGTGCATTTGTGTTCTGTCCATCTTCTAAATTCATCTGTAATTAAAAGGACAAAACTACATAAAGACTAACATTTAAGACTGTTTCTTAATTTTTCTTAAATTTTTTTTTTAAGTATGCATTTTTGCATTTCATCATGAAATATGCATTATGACGCTTGATATTTTCTATTTTTATTTTTTGAATTGGAGCTGTGAATGGCCTGGCAAGATTCAGAGAACTGCAAAATCCAAAAGATAACAATATTCCAAGCTACACATTAAGCCAGGAGGTGTACATCAGGCCAATGGAAATTACAATTCACAAAGAAGGGATTCCTGAGGCATCACTGCAAAGCCCCCTTGGGGTCTGATTTCTTCCCCTGCATCTGGTACTATGGCTGTGTGTTTAGGGTGTTACTCTTTGATAAGACAGGAAACAGCTGCAACAATAATGTGTGTTCTTGATATGTTTTGAGCTCAGTTCTTTACTAAAGGAAATTCTTGATTTCATCCCAAACTTCCAAATGATTGCTTAGGACATCTTTGCTTCAAATTCAGTCTGGAAAAATGTATTTGCTCACTGAATTCTTTAAATACATTGACAGTTACATACTACTGCTACAGCTGTGGGGCTTTTTTGGGGGGTGTCTTGTTTTGGCTTTTTACTTCTGGTTTTGAATCCCCTTTGTTGTTGCTCTATGGTATAGGAGGCTCAGGAAGTAAAGCTGCTCACTTTCTCTTTTCTATATAAGTTAACATTATTTGCAGAAGTACTAAAATGTAGGCTCTGCCTTACAGAGGTCACCTCAAGTTTTACCTGTAATAAGACTCAACAATCCCCAATTGCAGCTTTCTTACTGGGCTTTTGTTGAGATCATAGTTGTGGCAGCCATATGAAAGCGTAGTAGTTCCTCTTGGAACTACCCCACCCTGTATTTGGGAAATTACAGTTGGCCACAGAGGTCAGAAGGGCACAACCATTGGTTCCTTTCTAGACATTATGGCTCTACAATTTGCTTTGTAGCAGAAGAGGAAGGGAGCCTTCCTGCATATCACAGTGTCTGAAGAAAGCCATGACAAAGGAAACTGGACAGATTAACAGTCATAGAATCGTAGAATCATAGAGTTGAAAGAACCCCCAAGGGCCATTGAGTGCAACCCCCTGCTATGCAGGAACACCCATCAAAGCATTCCCAACAGATGACCATCCAGCCTCTACTTAAAAACCTCCAAAGAAGGAGACTCTACCACATTCCAAAGCAGCATATTCCACTGCTGGACAGCTTGACCATCAGGAAGTTCTTCCTGAGGTTCAAGTGGAATCTCCTTTCTTGCAGCTTGAATCCATTGCTCCTTGTCCTAGTCTCTGGAGCAGCAGAAAACAAGCCCACTCCCTCCTTGACATGACATCGCTTCAAATATTTAAACATGGATATCATGTCCCCTCTTAATCTCTTCTGCATACTAAACATGCCCAGCTCCCTAAGCCGTTCCTCATAGGGCCTGGCTTCCAGACCCTTCACCATTTTGGTCTCCCTCCTCTGGACACATTCCAGCTTGTTGATATCCTTCTTGAATTGAGGTGCCCAGAACTGGACAAAGTATTCCAAATGAGGCCTAACCCATGCAGAATAGAGTGGTACCATTACCTCCCTCCTACTCCTATTGATGCAACCAAGAATCACATTGGCTTTCTTGGCTGCTGCATCACACTGCTGACTCATGTTCAGCTTGTGATCTACCAAGACTCCTAGATCCCTTTCACATGACTGCTGTCCAGCCACACGGCCCCCATTCTATATTTGTGCATTCCATTTTTTCTGCCTAAGTGTAGGATTTTACATTTCTCCCTGTTGAAATTCATTTTGTTAGCTTTGGCCCAGCTCTCCAATCTGTCAAGGTCATTTTGAAATTTGATCCTGTCCTCTGGAGTATTAGCAACCCTCCCAATTTGGTGTCATCTGCAAATTTGATCAGCATGCACCCCACTCCTTCGTCCAAGTCATTGATAAAGATGTTGAATAGCATGGAGCCCAGGACAGAACCCTGTGGTACCCCACTAGTCACTTCTCTCCAGGATGAAAAGCAGCCAGGTGAGCACCCTTTGGGTTTGGTCAGTCAACCAATTACCAATCCACCTAACAGTAGCCCTGTCCAGCCCACATTTTACTAGTATTTTTGCAAGAATGTCATGGGGAACTTTTCAATGGCCTTACTGAGGTCAAGATATGCTACATCTATAGCATTCCCTTCATCTATCAAGCTTGTAATAAATCATAAAAAGAGGTAAGATTAGTCTGGCATGACTTATTTCTGAGGAATTCTTATTTCTGAATTTATTCAAATTCTTATTTCTGAGAACTCCCAGACATCAAATTCCAATCATGCCAGGAAAAAAAAATAGAAGAAGAAAAGGGCAGTGATGGAAGAATAGGCAATCTCTGTTGCATCTTACTCTGTTGTTTTTCCCCATCTAGGGCTGTTTTTCCTCGACTATTTCTGTTTCCATTGAAGAGCTGAGGTAGTGTAGTGATGTGAGTCTTGGACAATTGCTCCTTGAGACCAGCCATGTAAACCCACTGGGTGACTTTGGGCAAGTCTCTCAGCCTTAGAGGGAGGCACAGGCAACTCCTCTGAATAAATCTTTTTCAATAAAACCCTAAGAGGGTTGCCATAAGTTGGAGTTGACTTGGAGGCACATTTCTGTCTCTTCTCTCCCTGTTAAGTGGCAGAAGTTGTACTCAAGCTCTTGACACACATATTATAGTTGGGACATATGACACATAATGAGGATGTTCGGTACACGTGCATTAGAATGTTAAGTGTTCCATGTTGTCAACCCATGTTGGAAGCTTTCTGTCAGAATCTTAGGTAATTTCTGCACTAAACTGTTAATAGTGCTATTATTCCACTTTCAACATCCTATGGAATCCTGGGGTTTGTAGTTTAGGGAGGAGCATTTAGAGGGCCTCAGTAAACTACAAACCCCAGAATTCCATAGGATGTTGAAAGCAGAATAATGGTACTATAACAGTGTAGTGCGGAAATGGCATTAGTCTGATGTACAAGAACTGTCAGCTCTTTCCTTTGTACAGTGCTATGTTTAAGAATGGAAGGTAGCATTTATCTGCTTTGCGTTCATATTTTAGGCTACAATTTTTGTTTTCCTGAGTTAATTCAATCCAATGTCATTTAACAGTCAGATGGATAAAATAAAATGCTAGAAGCTGCCTTCCACCAGGCCAGTTCATATAGGAGAGCTCTGGTCATTTCTGTTTCTTGAATTTCGTTGAACTCTGACTTAAGGTGAGAATTGTGGCTGATACCATTAACCTTTTTAATGAGCACCCCCACTGGGGAAAAATAACTATGCTGCTTTAACAATTCAGTGCTATTCTGTATAAATAATAATGCATCCAATCAAGTGGCATTAAATATGCAACTTGTTCAGTCTCACTTTCTTTGTAAAATTGTTCTTACAAAATTAGGGGATGCTGAGTTGATAATAGAATATTAATGAACCACTCTACTGTGCCCTTGGCTGTTTGGGAGCATCTGTTTGAAAAGTTATGTGAATGTACAGTTTCTTCTTTTGGCTTAAAAATATATAACCATAACTGTGTCTAGAGATGGTTTGACTTCTCCATACTGGTCAGATTGCTGATTGATGGATAAACCATAAAGAGAATATAAAATTTACTTTGTTTTTAGCGGTACAATGGAAGTGAAAATTTAATTAAAAGAAATGAGAATATTGGATGACTTATTTTAAAAAATTGTCTTTGTTGTGCAATTGATGTATAGAAGAGAACAAATATAATAAAAAACAAGAAAACAATAGATAAAGTGCTGTGTCAGATTAGAACAATTAAATCAATAATATCAGTTGAAATACCAGGGTATAAAAATGCTTTGGAAAGTGTGATTGGGGAAGTATTCTGTAACCAGAATTCTACCACCAAGAAAGCTTCGTTGTACATCACATGAAAGAGGTAAATAGGAAAAAGTCTTTGCAGAAGCCCTTTTAAAAAAATGTAGGTTGATATTGCAGTTGCTTTTCTTCAAGGTTGTAAATCATTTATGGCTTAAAAGGTAAAAACCCATTGCTTTTAAGTGATCTCAGAAAGCATATAAGTAACTAATGAACTTTCTTAAAATCTGAATGAATGAATCTTTATTGGTTAAAGCTGTAAGCCATTTTTTATGATTAAAATAGAATACAAGCAAATAAAACACTGTAACAGTGATTAATTTAAAATAAAATACAGATAATTAGCAAATAATACAAGAAATATTTTAAAAAATGCAACAATATAAAATTGCATTGGTGCGTGTTTCAAAATTCCGAGGTCAGGTACCTTTATCACCCCAGCATGGATTCTTACAAATGGCTTTGATGCCTAGATCTTAACTTACTTGCAGCCCAGTCAAATTTTGCAACTATAGCAGTGATATATGCATCACTGCTGGTCAATAAGATGCAGATCTGCTCAGATACAGGTTGATTAGAAAAGGAGTGGAGAACATAATTAAGAAATTTTTGTCAAGGGGACGTATATATAGAGGGCATTGCAGTAGATAGTATTGGATGTCCTCCACTTTCCCAGACTCATAAATATGAAGTCTTTGGTGGACAGGAATATTATTATATTTTCCCTTCAGATAGGCAGATGGCATACACTGAAAATGGAAAGCTTTTCTAAGTGGAACAAAAGTAAGGTTAAAAAATATTGCTCCATTCCAAAAGATGTCTTATACAATGGGTACCATAAAGAATATGCTGTTTGGGAGCGCGTATGTAGTTCTCCCCATTTAGAAGCAAGGTGAATTTTTTTCTTTGACCAGTTGTTTAACATTTTTGGAAGAACAGATTAGTAAGGCTTCTAAATTAATCCCATAATGGTGAACTATCATCCTCACTGAATTAGTCCAGGAGCTTCAGGAGGGGAATTGTAATTGCCCTAATAAGCATTTTTTTAGGGAGCCAGATGTTACTCATACTAGCCAGCTTCAACTAATGTACTGTTAAAGTCACATGCACACCAGCTTGTAGAGAGAGTTTCAGTTTTTTAAAGGGAAGCAGGAATACCTTTCAAGGCAGCCAAGAAAGATTTCTTAAAAGCATTTTGCCTGGTTTTCTTAGTTTGAAGGTGTTACCATATCCCCAGATCTCTGCACCATACAGTAAGTGTGGAACAATTTTCTTCTGGTAAACCTTGATAGTAGGAGCAATCAAATCCCCCCCATGGAATTTGTAGAACCTCAATAAAGAATTAATAGCATTGGAGAGTTTCAAATTAACTGTGTAGAAGTGAGCTTTCCATGATAATTTTGAGTTAAAATCCACATCCAGATATCTACTATGTAAAAGTCAAAGTTTGTCTGTTTGTGAGTTTGTCTGTTTGTCTGCATCAGGCAGGTAAAGACGTTGTATGATTGGCTGTGTGAGGTGAGAAGACCTCATATGCTTGGCTGGCTGTGAAGATTCTGTGGAATCCTGGTGTTGGCAGTTCAGGGAAGGACCTTTAGAATTCTCAGCCAGAGAGCTCAGGCTAATTGCTATGGAGATGAGGCCTACCAGCAAGAAGGAGGGCAGTATCTTTCCCTCAGGAACCCAAACTGTGTATGTTAATAACTCTGAATACAGATTGGATTAGGCAAAAGTTACAGGTACTGAGCAAGGCAGTTTGGGGAATTAGAGACACAAGATCTCAAAACCATGTGTATTTCAACCGCATCTAATTCCTAAGATGAGGTAAGGTAATTCCTAAGGTATTTCTAACAAGTGTTACCTACAAGAAAATAAATTCCTGGGCAACACCAGATAAATACAATAGCTTATAATGAGATTGCTGTTTTATGTGTTTTGCATTTTAATCTCCAACTGTGTGATTTTCTCTTCTTCCCCAAAACCAGTACTTTGGTTTTAGAGTGGTTTACTATGAACCGTCTTTTAAACAAAAAACATTCAACTTCTTTAAAAGTCTCCGCATCCCAATCAAGGTGGCAGAAATCAAAACAATGTCATCAGCATACAGGAGAACTGAGAGTTTAGCATCTTGAATGGAAACTGGGAAGCATTCTGGTCCAGTCGATTCTTTGACAATATCATTTGTATAAAAGTTAAATAAAAAGGGAGCCAGAAGACATCCCTGACAAACTCGCCTATCTGTAGGGATGTTAGTAATCCATTTGCCCTGAGTCTAACGTAAGGGAAGTATTTCGTATGTAACAATTGGATTAAAAAGAGCAGCCTTCTATCAATGTTAGTGGCAGCTGACTTTTTCCAAATGCGATCTCTGTCAATGGCAGAGCTGAGATCCATAAAAGTTCTTTTCTATGTTTTTGGGAGTATTTTTGGATCACATGATGAAGGATAAAACATTGATCTGTTGCAGATTTACCCTTCATAAAACCTGCTTATTCTTCTGCAAATAATAGCATTTTCAGTAGCCCATAACTCCAACTCACCCAATAAATATTTTGAATATAATTTAGACATTATATTCAATAAGCTTTTAGGCATAAAATCTATGTGATGTATTTCGGTTGCTGTATTCTTTAGTAACTGAAGATTCTGAGTTGTCTTCAAGAGCAGGTCCCATAGAACACTTTGTGGTAGTTCAGTAGTCAAAAAGTTACCAGAGAATAGATTCACCATGTGGAACACTCTGTATCAAGAAGTGGTAATAGCTTATGAATTAGATGTAGTTGGTAAAGGGCCATTTCTACTGCTAACGTGATAGTTGTCATGAGCCCGGCCAAGCTCGCCGCAGACGCGGATGACACTGCCACCGCTGAGGACACCTCAGACGCTCCGGCTGCACACGCCGCCGATGCAGGCGACAGTGCCGCCATTGAGGGAGCCTCGGACGCTCCGGCCGCACTTGCCGCTGCCCCCACAGACGGCGTGGCTGCCGCGGATGGGGGCTTGGATGCTTGGGGAGATCTTCGGGAGGATGGGGAGGCCCCGGCGAGGGCGGGGATTGGGCCTACTGGTGACGCCGGCGCCAGCCCCAAGCCCGCCCCGGCAGCCGAGGCACCCGCGGGCTCACCGGGGGGGGCGGTCCCCGACTCCAGTCCGGAATTCCCACCGGCCCGTGACTCCAGCCCAGAGATTGCTGCCACCCCTCCTCCTTTCTGGCAGTGGCGGCAAGCGAAAGAGGCAGTTCGCCAGTCCTGGCGGCTGATGGAAAAGCGGCTGCGGGCTGAGAGCTCCCAGCTGTGAGCCCAGGCTGCTGGCTGAGAGCTCTCAGCTGCAGGCCGCACCCCAGAGACTCCCGATTGGCCTCAGCTGGGCTGGGGGCTACTTAGGGCAGACGCTGGCAGGGAGGGACCATGGAGCAACAACTGTCGGTCTTCCGCGCCCATGACCCTTCCTTCCAGCGTCCAGGACCGGCCCCTCCCTCTAGCAACTGCGACCAGCCTTCCCAGCATCCGGGGGACCTTGCCTCCATTCTGGGTGATGTAACCCTATGTTTGCTTTGAGGACCCAACCCTGAGTTTGCCTGGGGTCCTAACCCTGTGTGTGTGTACCGGGACTTGTTTGGCCCATTGGCAGGAGGGTGCTGTAACCCTTTGTTTGCTGGCTCTTGCTAATAAAAGCCGTCCAACCCCAGCCGCTCGTCCCACCTCTGCTTGGCCTCTGCCCGCCGCTGACAATAGTGATGGATCTAGGAATATCCCCAGGCTGCAAATCTACTCTCTTAAGTAGGTTAAACACCATCTCTCTGGGCATGAAAAACAACTACCCACAGCATCTCTGTCTTGTCAATACTGAATTTCAGTCTATCAACCCCTGTTAACAAACCCAGCCTCTGGTTCAGCATTGCACAGCATCAAGATTATAAGGGGACATCAAGCTAAATGCTATTAGTTTCCTGATGAAAGTTTTCAAGGTTAATTCCCCACCAGTGGCATATCTAGCATAAACAGCACCTAGGGTAAGTGTGGAAGTTGTGTCCATATATTCTGACTCCTACCCCCATCCCTATATACAGGCTTTTTGCCACCTCTGGCATTGGAGCCTGGGGCACATACCCTACTTG